>JAMKCH010012615.1:0-94310 GCA_023653785.1 Ophioderma brevispina
GGTCAACATTTTGCCATGTCTTTTCTTTTAGATGAGTTAGAGTAGCCAAACTTAGGTATATTGTAGGAGGGCACAAGCCCCTACTAACCATGTAATCCATTCCCCCAGGGTCCTCCCTTGGGTCTGACGGGGTTGGGAAATGTCAAAAAAGGTCAACATTTCTCATTTCTCAAAAAGGTCAACATTTTGCCATATCTTTTTTTTTCTAGATGAGTTAGAGTAGCCAAACTTAAGTATATTGTAGGAGAGGACAAGCCAAAAAGAACTACTTTGCCAATTTACTGGATAAAGAACAAACAAAATATGAGAAACACTTGGATGTAAAGGCAGCTTTCATTAAGCGTGTAGCAAACGAATTAGTAAAACCGTTGTCCATAATATGCAATTTATCCTTGTCTTTTGATGTTTTGCCGGATGATATGAAAGTAGCTAAGGTTGTCCCTATATACAAAAAAGATAACACTGAAAATATTTGGTAATTATAGGTCAGTTTCAGTTCTGACCAGTATCTCAAAAATCCTTGAACGTATTGTATACAACTGTTGTTATAATTTTTGTCAAAAACTGATATATTATATAAAAACAATATGGTTTTCGTACAAACCATTCAACCAAAATGATGTAACTAAGGCTATTGATGGTGACATGAATACGGTTGGCATCTTTATGGATTTGTCGAAAGCATTCGACACGATTGATCATGACATTTTGTTATACAAATTATACCACTATGGTTTCAGAGGTGTTTCCCACCATTGGTTCAAAAGTTATTTTTCAAATAGGAAACAATATCTTTTGTACAACAAAGGAAATTCGGAGACCCAAGATATCAAATGTGGTGTGCCACAAGGATCCATACTTGGACCACTTCTTTTCATTATATATATATGAATGATATTTGTTATACATCAAATTTATTAAAAACTATATTATTTGCGGATGATACTACATGTGTTTATTCTCATGTCAAAATATTATGTGCTACAGTGAATAATGAATTGAAGGAGGTTTGCAACGGGTTCAAGGCAAATAAGCTATCATTAAATGCTAAAAAGACAAATTTGATGTTCCTAGGAACTAGATTCCAAACAAAAAATAAAGACAACAGTTGAGATTTTTTCTTGATGGTTGAAAACTTTCTCGGGTTGAAGAAGCAAAGTTTCTGGGAATCACAATAGACGAAAATTTAAAGCAATAATAGCACATTTTTTTGAAGAGCGCCCCCAATTTTTCAAAAAAATTTGAGATTTTTACACGATTGCATTGGTAACTTGCTAGTAAACTATACCTGTGAATGGTTAAGTTCGAAAATGTCTATGTGTCACAAACGAAGGAATTTTGTAATTAGAATAATTAATATCGGAGATCTCCGATAATAATTCAATGGCTGCTGGAAATGGCCTTCCAATGTGAAACAGCCGGGAAATAGCGCCATGTACGTGTCTACGCTCATCCATTAGTTGTTTTATTGGTTCAGGCATGTCAAGTTAGATGTTATTTTCTTGAGGAGGCACTATTTCATCATGGACGGACATAAACGTAGCATTTCCAGCTGGGATCCCAGTTCTAATTACAAAATCGCCTATTTATGATAAATACGCGTTTTTCAGCATTCTCGTTCGCAGGTATAGTTTCCTAGACAATTACCAACATAACTGTGAAAAAATATCAAATTTTGAAAATTGGGGGCGCTCTTCAAAAAATGTGCTATTATTGCTTTAACATGGAAAAAAAACCCATAAAATTATAGATAATGTATGCAAACTTTGTTCAAGAAATATTGGTGTACTGAACAAAGTGAAATGTTTTTGGCCGGAACAAGCTTTGTATAAATTATATTGCTCTCTAATATTGCCATATTTAAACTATGGTTTACTTTTATGGGGTAATGCTTCAAGTATATCTTGAAAAGGCACATAAATTACAAAAACGTGCTTTAAGAAATGTTTTCAAACAGCTCGTATTTATCGCCTTCAAAACCATTATTCAAAAAGTTAATATGTACAAAAAGGAAATAGGGATTTTCATGTTCAAATACAACAATAATATGCTCCAACAACTATGATACTAGAAATAAATGCGATTACCAGCTGCATATGTTTCGTACATATTTTAAATTCAGGCCCAACATTTTGGAATGAATTGCCAAGACATGTTAAAGATTCAAAAACAATCAACCAATTTAAAAGGAAATTAGTTCATATTTTGAATTCGTAATCTCTAAATTTTACTTATATCATGTGTTTTTGTAATTATCTACCAAAAAACGTTGGCAACATAAAAAGCCACCAAGTTTTAAAAAGAGTACGAGCCATATAAAGTTAATAAATGTAAAGTGCGTCTGCCCATTGGGAAACTTGGTCCCACTTCTTCCATTCCAAATTCCTTTGTTGAGAACGTTCGTGATATTTCATTAAAGGATCCATCATCATTAGATCAAATTGATTTAAATAAATCCAAATGCATTTGTTCTTGTTTAAGGTTATATTGGCAGTTGAGTTTGGAATTAGTATTCCTATTTCTTGTGTAAAGGGCGTTTCGTTCTGACTTGAATACTTTTCAAGTTGATATTGCTTAGTTTCGTTTGTTTTCCTGCTTGATTTCTTGTTTTTGGAGATGTATTCAATGTAGTCAGAGAGAACGTTCATGTGACCGTAAAATTTTTTTGCTGAAAATGATATATTAGGGTGTGTAGGGCGTATTAATTGAAGCCACTTGACTCATAGAACCTCTATATATACAGTATGAACCAACAGGTAAATGAAATCACCCATGTTTTCTACATGGGTTAAAACCATAGAGTTACATATAAGAAACTCTATGGTTAAAACTAATAAGTTTACAGTGGGACAGAATTTTACTACAGCATTTTTGTTCAATACCATTTCGATACTGAAATCTAGCCTAGTCTTCTTAATAACTGCATGATTCAAGTGAATGGTGCATGGTGTGACAGTATTTCACAATTTGTGACTTAGGGCCCGCCAGCCTTGGACAAGGCTAGACCATGCAGCGCAAAAGACGAGTTAATTAATGGGTATATGGCAAGTTATAGTGGAACTGAAAAGGGTAAAACATTCCTACTTGTATTGTACCCAGGAAGTTTACCCCAAAGTTTGTTCTCTCTGTAATACCCATTTGTCTGGTCATTGAAAACACTATGTTAAAACTTATCTGTTTATTGCAGTTGATGAACTTCAATTAGCATGTTAGAAACACTCTAGCTTAAGTGTCACAAAACTCCAGGCATATACCCAGTTTGGTTGTTCCGAGGGGAGGATTACCGATTGCATGCAAAAAATGACTCCCTCACAGGGGCAAGAGTGTGAAAAAGGGCTGATTTACCATGATATCTGTATATTTTTGTTGCCGTTTTTCCGTAAAGAAAACAAATTACAAGGCGCCTTCCATAACCACACTGGCTACACCCCTGCTGAACACAGTTGTTGGTCCCCCGCCAACTTTTGTTGGCGAAGGGGGACTATAGAAATGCTCCCCGTCCGTGTGTGTGTGTGCGTGTGTGTGTCCCTCGCGATATCTTTGGAACTAAGCAAGTGTGGGTGTCCATCTTCGCAACATAGATGTATCTCGAGTACGTGCTTGGTGGGATCGGAATTGGGTCATGTGTCATGGGTCAAAGGTCAAATGAGGTAAAAAATAAGGTGAAAATAGGGTTAAATCACTATAAACCTTGTCAACACGATATCTTTTTATCTAAGCAAGTATGGGTGTCCATCTTTGCACCATATATGTCGCTTAAGTAGGCGGCGGATGAGTTCGGAGATGGGTTATGTGCCATGGGTCAAAGGTCAAATGTGGTCAAAATTGCTTTAAACCTTGTCAATTGTGGTAGGATGATGAAACTTGGTGGGTGTGCTCAACATTCGGTGCCAAAAATTTTGAAGGTCATTTCAAGGTCATGTGGGGTCATTCAAGGTCAAATCCCTAAACAAGTGGTAGAATGATGAAACTTGGTGGGTGCGGTCAATATTCAGTGCCAAAAATTTTGAAGGTCATTTCAAGGTCATGTGGGGTCATCCAAGGTCAAATCACTATGCATATTTGTATGGTCATGAAACCTGGTGGGTGCAGTCAACATTTATGCCAATTTCTTTCAAGGTCATGTCTGGGTCATCTGGGGTCATCTGAGGTCAATTCACTGCAAATAGTTGTATGGTCATGAAAACTTGGTGGGTGTGGTCACCATTCAGAGCTGAAAATTGTTGAAGGTCATTTCAAGGTCATGTGGGGTCATCCAAGGTCAAATCACTGCAAATGGTTGTATGGTCATGAAAACTTGGTGGGTGTAGTCAACATTGATACCAGAATTTTTCAAGGTCATCTGGGGTCATCCAAGGTATTGAAACTGCTATGGTAGGAGCCTCTCTGGTTTCCACACATTCCTCCTGTGATCTTAAGTTATGTTACCTTTTCCCTCATGTTAACTACCGCAACGAGCGGGGGACCTTTGTGGTTCGAGAACGCCTTGTTCAATATTAAATAAATACCGAACTTCATGAACTAATGATCCAATGGAGTTTCAGTATCTTAAAAATATGAACAAATGAAGTAACAGAAATCTACTTAGGTATACACTTTACCTAAACCTGCATCTTAAATAATATCCACACATGTATGCTCTGATATTTAAAAATACTATGCTAAACTTGTCTGTTTTTTGCATTGATGTAAGCTTAACGTGTCACAAAAAACAGGCGTGTAGCCAGCCAGATTGTTCCAAGGGGACAGGTTCCTGGTTAGTGCAAAAACAATTTCCGATCGCATGCAAAAATGATAAAAAAGCAGCAAAAGTGTGGACAAAAAGGGCTGACTAAGCATGATACCCGTATATTTTCCTTGCCGAATTAAAAAAATGCCCAACTACATAAACTAATGATTTAAAGGAGTTTCAGTACCTTAAAAACATTGAACATTTTAAGTAGGCCCTAACAAAAATCACACTTACGTATTAAAAATGTTCCTAAAACTGCCGTCTTAAAAATATCCAATCTACATGTATGCTAAAACATTAGATTTATGCTTTAATCATACCAAGGTGTGTTAAAACTGGATATTATAGCAAACATAATTTTAAAAAAGTAAACCTAAACTGACTCCTTTCACTTAAGGGCTATTTACGTTAAGCGTGCACTTTAGCAACTACCACTATTATCACATCTTGTTGCTTAAATTGGGAAATAACATATGTTATTCATTTTATATGATAAATGCTTCGGAGAACAAGCTACTGGAGCATTTGTCCGAGAATCTATTTGTTTTTCTATAATTTTTGGAAAATGTGCATTTTAAACACATTTGGAGTCTCATTTTAGATTTTGAAGTAGTACAGGTAGAAACCTTATGTGACCGTTAAAGTTGCGTATGGACACAATTGTGTTGCTGAAATGTAGATTAGGGGTAGAATAAGAATCTGGCCGGGTGGCCACATGGGCATCCTTGGAGCATTGAGAATCAAGCTGGCGGTCGCCATCGAAGTCCGTGACTCGGATCGAGTCCGCGACTCGAGTCCCGATTGAAGGGACTCGGACTCGGAACCAGGACTCGGACTCGGACACAATCAGGACTCTGGTCCTGGGCGGGGACTCGGCCGAGTACCTTAAAAAATTACCTCTTTTTTGGAATCAAACTTGCCGGCTTGAACTTCGTAATTACTTGCAAAAGTTTATCTCAAAACACCAGAAAAGAAAAAGTAATCGAGTATACCAATTTGACAAGGACCGGACTACCGATGATCAAATTGAAGTCATCCGTCGTTTAGGCTCCTGTATGTAAAGGAAAGGTCGAAAGTTCTTACTCAACTCAAAACTTATTGATCTATTCAATTTATTTTGTGATGTTCAGTTAATTCCCGTCGAATATTGATCAAAGATGCCCAAGACCATAAGGAACTGCCGTCAAAAAAACCCTAAGCGAAAGTGCAAGTTATAATCTCACTTCATTGTGCTTTATTATGATTAAAGAATAAACATGATCTTGTAAATTATGTAGGCATTATCGTTTATCAATGGGAAGCATATCTCAAGTCAAAAGCATAGCAAGAGAACAAGTTTTTCTAGAAAAATGAACAGTTTTACAAATATGCAAAGTTCAATGCCATGTAATTGAAGATAGTAATCTTTCCCTGGAGGATGGCCAGCCCGAAGTAAGCGTTGAAAAAAAACCCCTATACGTTGCGCTTGGCCGGATTGAAACCGGCGGACCGCCACATTATCCAGGTTTTTTTCTCACATTCATACCTGGAGCTAGCAGACATTTGTAACATATCTCAAGTACAAAAGGTTTTGAGTGATTAAATATGTGTAAAGACTGACAGGGGGACCCCTGAAACGTGATTAGAAGTGCAGCAAATGGTGCTTAAGGAGGGTGGGGAGGGGGGCAAGACAAAGTTTGTACGGTGGTCAAATTTTAAATGATTTCAATCATGTTGAAAAAGTGCACCATGTTATGGTATATCCACAAGGATTCAGGACCCTCAAAAACCATTCCTTATTTTGATCCATGAGCTCCAAAATATTTGCACCGTTTTTTTTTTATCAAATCGGAGTAACTTCAAACATTTGAACCCTCTACAACTGAAATTGCCCCTTTTTATGATTTTTGCAGTTTGTTGAACGTACAAACTATACCTTTCCTGATCCTTGTGGTTAGACAAATAACATGGTATACCTTTCAGCACGATTGGATCCAATTAAAAAATTTGACCCCTGTACAAAACTTTTTCTTGGTCCCTCTCCTTAAGGCAACACTTTGGCCATTAAGCATTTGTTTCGGGGGTCCCTGTCAGTGTCTGTCTCCATATTGAATCAATCAAACCATTTGTATGGGGTGGGTTACAAATGTCTGCTAGCTCCGGGGATATCACATGTGCTGGCCATCTCAACAGGATAGATTATAAAATATTGCCTACTTTTCTAACTGGAGAACTAAGCAGTTGAAAATGCATTGTACATTTGACTGGTACAATTCTTAACCCTAAGACACTGAATCTCTCAAAATCCCACAGTGAGAAAAATGCACTACGTCCAGATGTAGCGATGGCATCATCAAACAAAACCAAATTGAATTGTGACAACCCCTAATTCCTTCGTTCACTCCCGAGAGGCTAGAAAAAGATGTGGCGTTAGGGATAGTACAAATGCAAAATTTACCTCTAGATTACCAAATTTCCTGTGAAGCTGCTTTGTATTAACACATTTTCCCACCATGCTCAAGAGGGCCAAGGTAACCTGATTCCGGAGCAACTTGGTACAAACTAGTCTGTCAAGGCTCGACTCGGTACTCGGACATGAGGACTCGGACTCGAGCACTGGACTGGAATGACTCGGACACCTGGGACTCGGACTTGGACTCGGACTCGGATGAGCGGGACTCGACTACAACAATGGTCGCCATAAATGATAATTAATCTATTCAACCTCTATTATCAATATGGAGTTACTCGATATACTATAGGAATCCAATGAACAAGTGTATGGAGCACTGTAACATTAAGTCATACTTCAAATTAAATGGAAGCCACATCTAATAATTTTAAAATATTGCCATATAACAGCAAATTACCTGCGATAAAAAATAGACGAGAAGTACTTGGGTTATGTTGCTAGACACATTAATGTATGTTATGATACTTTTAAAATTGTAACATGACGTCAATCAATATGGCAGCCAAAAGGAAACATTCTTCAAAAAAAAACTGCACAAATTTATAAGTATTACAGCCTTCAAATCGAAAATCAATGTGGTCAAGACATTAGAAATGTACCTTGAGCCAAATGTACAACATACTTTTCAATTTGTTTAAATGCGCCAAAATCGAAATAAAAACCATATGGTTTAAAGTTGTCAAAAAAATAAATAGGAAGTAACATTTTTCACAATATTGCACTCAATTATAATTTGACCCAGTTTTATTTATCGGATACTCTGGTAACTTGGTTAGATATAGGTACATTTCTAATTGTTTCATTGAACCTAATTATACTTGAAGGTAATATTTAGACTGTGTCAGTTTTTGAAGATATCCACGTTTTTGGCTGCCATATTGATTGACGTGATGTTACAACTTTAAAAGCATCAGAAAATACATTTATGTGTATAACAACCTAATCAAAGTACTTCAGGGTATTTTAGCTATAATATAGGCTATTGTCATCACGTAGCAAATTAGAGTAGGAAACCCACTGTTCTCTCATCAACTAGTCTCTCATGTCGTGTCCAAGTCTTTTGAAACTGCAGGGATGCAAGTAATACATTCTTGAAAAGTTATGTGGGATTTTGAATTTGAAGCAGAGGTTGCGTTTGAGCGGAAGTTTGTTTGTCCTTTTGTGTTTTTGGCATGAATTTGTGGTGGCAAAAATTATGCTGAATTGTCTGCTGTCCTACAATGTAGATGCATGCTGTGTGATTGCTGAAAGCCATGCATTATCAATGCTGGACTAGAGAGGCATTGCATTGCAGCCTAGTCTGATACAATGGCAGGAATTAATGCTTATATAGGTAGATGAGTTATGTTTTTGCCCGAAGGAGTTTTGTTATTGTCCCACATATCTTCCCCAGTGCTAAAGTTCCATGTGCCCTGTCCATGTGTACTGTACACTCATTCCCAGTGCTCGAAGATAGTGCTTGTTTGCAAGTCTCATTCACGATGCAATTGTTCACACAAGGTTCAAAAGCGCACTATAATATAGTAATATGCTTGAACTTTAACGTGCACTGTGTTAACTGAAACAGCCCCAAATTCTCTCTCTCAACCAACAATCATAAGTGCCTTAGAACACGCAGCTACCTAAGAGAGCATATTTAGACCATCCCAAATGACATCAGTTTGGTACATTTCACGCAATAACCCATGCATGATCCCAGCATGTGATCCCACAAAAAAATCCATTTTATACATAAAACTCGACCTTTTAACCCATGATGCAAACAAAAAATAGTCTTTAAAAAAATAATATGAAAGGTTTTGTGCTCTTAAACTTCTTTACACTACCCTAAATTACTGACATATGTTTCGTACAGAACATTTAGGCACATTGCAATGTCTTATGGGATTTAGTTCAAAAAACCCTCTGCTACTATGAAGCAAGGTAAATGCAACCATGTTTGATTCTTTGGAACTTGCATGATTACATTCACCTGGTAGTTGTCACATATTCTGAATGTGAATTTGTTTGCTTTTCAACTTTTGTATGGGATAAAAGTGTTAAAAACCTGTCGGGTATTATAAGGAGGGGGGAAATTAGTCAATTTGAAGTGCCGATGGTTGAAATCGGTTGTATATTAGTCGAGTTCTATTGATATGGTAATTTAGTAATTTTGTATTAAGTTACATTTACATACTCTGTTATCAACCTACCCACAAGTAGCTACAAGTCATATGTTGACAGTTGCCAAAACACAGGAGATTGTCCTTGTAAGGGTAAATGCCACCACAGAGGTTGGGACCATGGACTTCAGAATAATTAGTTCAGTGATTATCACCATTTGCAAAGCAGAGAGTGATTATTTTACGGTAGTCTTAGACATGACAATAAAGTTATTGAAAGTGAAACTAAAGGTTAAGGTCGGGGGGGGGTTCTCAACACAAAGACCATACAGGGATGTGCCACCAGACATCGGTCCATTTTCAACCTCTGCTATCAATGACAACTTTTTTATGGCCATTCTTGGTATAGCACTGGGTCGTTTTCAAAATTTTCTAAATTTGTTGGAAAAGTAGCCGCATTTTCTCAATCGGAAACCCAACATTTTCTACAATTGTTGGAAATTAGTCAAAGTCCTCATCTGACGCCAAAAAGGGTCCAAATTGCTTCAAATGTCAAAAATTTTGCAGTGAAAAATGGAAATTTGGGAGTTAACATTTTGGCCTAAAATTTGCATCTTGGTATAATATGGGTCCCTTTTTTGGGAAAAAATGTATAGCTAGGGGTCCTACTTCCAGGTGTGGAGGACGTCCCTACCCAAACCAAAGGTGAACCCCCGGGGAGTTACGTAAGGGAACAAATTAGAGAATGAAGAAGATTATGAATATCTCCATTAAGTGTGGGTAAAACAGATTCAACACAGATTGACAAACTCCCTGTATGCAGGTTCCACATGGAGCAGGTCTTACCGATTGAAAATATCAACGACTTAAAATATTAACAGCAAAATATTTGCGTTCCTGAAGTTGAAACAGCAAAAAACGGTTTCCATACCAACCCCCCTATTGATTAAAAGTACTGCATTAAAATTGCCAATTTTGTGGTTTGGGTTAAAGGTTAAAAAGTACAGTAAGACACTGTCATGGTCATAAAGTTTAAATACGAGGGTGATTCGATAAGTTATAAGGCTAAGGTAGAAAGGGATTATGCTACAAAGTTCAAATTTACAAAATCTACAGTTTAGCATTCAGATGAAAATTCCAGAAGTTTCATTTGTATATCTGTTCTCTTTTTTTAACTGCAGGTAATCAAAATTGAGAATTTTGCCGGACCTATTGAAGCAATTTAAACCGAGAAAATTCTAAAAAGTTGAGGAGTTCCTATTTCATCTTTGGGAGAGATAGTAGTCAGACGGTGCCAAATTCGGGTGAATAGGCTGGATGCTACCAGATTGAAGCCACACCGATGGATTGCAGGCATGGCCTACCATAGACTTAAGGACTGACGGCATTTTCATGATCATGATGATGGAAGAGCCCCCCGATGTCAGCTTTCATCTCTTCAACTTTCTAATTTTCTGCGTTAAATGGTTGCAATTGAGTCGGCAAAACTCTCAATGTTGATTACCTGCCAAGTTAAAAAATTAGAACAGCTCTAACATGAAAACTTCTGGAATTTTCATCTGAAAAGTGAACCGGTGATGGTGTAAATTTGAACTTGTAGCATATCTCTTTCTACTATAGCTTAGAAGTTATCAATCACCCCTCGTAGATTGGCTATTGAATAGCCTGTGTCACTTGAATTGTCAAGTGAAAATTAATTTTAAAATACAAGCCCCAGATTAATGTGGTACACAATGTATATTTTTGTGGAGTTCCCATCATAATAATTAGTTACTTAAGTATGAAATGAAGTACCCATTACTATCTGCATGATTAAAGGCGAATTGTTTATAATACAAATAAAAAGAAAGGGCCGTATCTCAAACGATGTTTAAATACACGGTGGTTAGGCCTAAAACTGGGTTAGCTAACGCACTGTTTAAAAAAAAGCAGGTTAAATATTTTAACCAAGGTCGTTTAGCTAACACGGGATTTCATCGCCGTAAAATATCATCCACCGAACCTGGACTATATTCGCCGTGATAGAGATCAGTACGTGTGCTTTGACACCAATATTTATTGCCAGACACGCCTTCCGTAGATTAATTGTAAAAGCAACGCATGAAGCCCACGGGTAAAGTTCAAGAATGCGCGTAAGCAATGAGCTTAGAATTGTGAATATGGAGACAACACGAGGCCTATTTTTAAAACTAGCTAAACTGTTTTATGTCGTTGTGCCGCATTTTGCGATCATTCAATACTGTAACAGATATACACGAGCATGAAAATAGAACGCAAAGGAAAAATGGCGCGAAGGAAAGAAACCGAGATTCGGAAAAGAAAGATAAGAGAAATAAAGCAGGTAACTGGTCTAACCAGAGTATCACATAGAGCTGAACATATAGGCATTTGATTGAAAACGTGAAGTTAACCACGCCTTAAACTACCCCCCGGCCAAGTTCTAAGTTTAACGTTTTAGGCATGTTAACGATGTTCAGCTAAAAATTAAACAGCGTTTAAAGTTAACCATGCTTTGAGAATTGCGTCTATTTTAGAGGGCGTTTAAATTGCGATTTAAACCAGTGATTAGCGTAAAACATCGTTTGAAATTTTGGATGTTCATTTCAGGGTGAATTCATACTCTGGTATGCATTATAAAGTGTAAAAACACCCGGCTTTAAAAAAATTGGAACGCCCTTTTCTGAAAATTTTAAAGTGACCCTTTAAATAGTAAACAAGTGCAGTAAGGTAATTTCCGATAATCTGCAGGGGCCACTTCAAATCCAATTAAAGGTGCATTTTGTGCTCAACACATCAGTTTTGTTTATGGTTCTGAGATATCCGAGAAAAGATAAATTCCAAAATTTCAGTTGATTTTGATGAGGCGGTTTTGATGTTATTAACAAAGTGTTATATCACTGTGCCAGCGACCAAGGCCACGTGGATAATTCTGCTTTTACTGCTCTTATCCATATGACTCATTAGACTAGTTGGTAGAGCATCAGACTAGTGAACCGAAGGTCCCAGTTTCAAAGCCTGGCTGGTCAGTGCAATTTTTCAATGAATGCCAATTTATGTTTGGTAGACTGGTAGAAGTTTAAGAATCCTCATGTTCTGTAATACCACACTTTTTCATTCATTTTGACCTAAAATTAAAGGATTGAGGATACATGTTATCAATTATCCCGGCTAGTATCTTATTAGCCAGTTTCATTTGTTTGCTTTTTTATTTATGGAAAGTTCTTTTCCATAATCAAAGAAGGATTTTTCCATTGCACTCATTTAATTCTCACCTTTACCAAGTAGACTGAACTAAAAATAGGTTGCTTGCAAACCAGAGCACACTATATAATGCATAGAACGTGTACTGTATGGCCATGTCTCGAACCCTAGGTGGTATTTAAATCTTAGCAGTGTCATATAAGTGCACTTAAGGATGGCAATAAGAACATGTGTTGGCTCCCTCTTAACGTGAACTGTGTTAAAGAAACAGCCCATTCCTCTCTTCCAACCAGTCATAAATGGCCTTACAAAAACACTGCTATCTCAGAGTGTATTGGGTTCATCCCACAATGCAACCGGTTTGGGACATTTCAACCTTTTTTTTTTTCAATAATGTCATGTGATGCCAGCATGGGAACCCCGACAACTCCCATCTTTAAAGTATGTGCCGCTTCGCGTTACTTCCGTGTATTTTAATAAAGTGATCACTTTCCGTTTGATTTTATATCATAACGGAAATTGTATTATGTGCAATTTTATTGATAATAATATATAAAGGTACTCTAAAGGATGTTATTGTTGTCTTGAATGGCATCATATTATAGGCTAGGCAATCATTTGATGATCTGGTTTGTATCGCAGGTAGTTGCTGTGTTGTTATAAGGCATATTTTTAAAATTATTTAGATTTGGCTTCCATTTTTGCTTTGGAGTATGGACTCAATGTTACAAGTGTCATGCATTATGTTCATTGGGTCCTATGTATATATAGTAACTCCATAGTTTGATCATAGGGTGGAATAGAATTTAATATGGAGAGTGCAAGCCTAGGCGTTTCAACAATAGGCCCTAAAGGAGGCCAGGTTGGCTAAATGGCAGATTCTTATTCTACACAAACTTATCTATATTTTCAGCAGAAAAAAATGGTGTCCAACTCAATTTATGTCAGGCCCAAGTTGGACCATGCTACCTGACTAAAGGTATTGCACCTACATGCCTAACATATGGTATATCATCTGTGGTATTGTTTGTATTGGGTAAAAATATAGAATGTGTGTGTGACACGGATGCAATAAATGAGGAAAATCGATGTAAAAAATGACCAAAGTTATGAAAATTATGTAAAATCTGTATTCAGCATTCAAAGAAAAAGGTAAGATCCTCTCCACAACAAGTATTTTTGTATTGTTAATAAATTCAAAATATTTCAAATTTGCTATAACAAATTTGTATTATTACCTAATGATGACAAATGACAATAGTTGAGTGGGAATTTGCTAGAAATATAACCAAGGTCGTGTTTTCACCATCTTTGATTCAGCGTTAAAAGGTGTCCTCTCCAGAACATGCTGATAATAGGTAATAATTGAACCGAGAATGACTGGAGATTTTATATTTATTCCTAAAAAAGAAGCATTTTTTCCTAAACAGATTAGAACATAAATTTGCTGTTGTTAAGGCCTATAATCTAGGTATTCTCATCAGGTAGCAAATTAGAGTAGGAAACCCAATGTTCTCTCATAAACTAGTCTATCATGTCTTGTCCAATTCTTTGAAACTCGAAGGTATGCAAGTATGACATTCTTTGAAAAGTTATGTTGTGGGCTTTGAAAAATCTGACAGATGTTGCGTTTTGGGGCTTTTGTCGTCGTTTGTGTTTTGGCATGAATGTGTTGGTAGGCAAAGATTATGCGGAATTGTCGGTTGTCTTACAATGTAGAGCATGCTGTGTGAAAGCGGAAAGCCATGCATTATCAATGACGGCACTGGCCTAGAGAGGCATTGCATTGCAGCCTAATATGGATAACCACTTGGCCAGTAAATTTCATGCCCTTATCTAGGTAGACGATAGTTATGTTATTGCCGAAGGGTAGTTTGTTATTGTTTTCCCACCAAATATTTTCTCCAGGTCTAAAGTTACATGTTGCCTTGTACCATGTGTACTTTACACTCATTCCCAGTTGCTCCTGGAGATTAGTGTAGTTATGCAAGTATATACCTGAATGCAAATTGTTCAACATGGTTCAAACGCGCACTATAATAATAGTAATATGCTTGAACTTTAACTGGCCACTGTGTTAACTTGAAACAGCCCAAATTCTCTCACTTCAACCCATCAATCATAAGTGGCCTTGAAACACACAGTACCTAAGAGAGCATATAGCCACTCCCACAATGCATCAGTTTTGAGTACATTTACATCAATAATCCCTGCATGAGCCCGGCAGTTGACCCACAACAAATCCCTTTTGGAATATACATAAAAATCGACCTTTTGACACCATTCCTGCACACAAAACAATATACTGTAAAAAATTTATAATGAACGTTGTTGTGCTCATTTAATTCTTTACACTGGCCCTAAATTACTGACATGTTTAGGACAGAACATTATAGGCACAGCAATGTATTATGGGATGAGTTCAGCACAACCGTGCTACTATGAAGCAAGATTAAATGCAACCACTGTTATTTCTTGGGAAAATTGCCTGCTTAGTCTACCTTGTAGTTGTCAATCATACTGAATGTGAAATTGTTTGGCTTTTTCAATATTGTTTATGGGATAAAAGTGTTTAAAACCTAGTCTGATATTATAAGTGGGGTAAAAATTAGCCCAATTTGACGTGTCGATGGTTGAAATCGGGGTATATTAGTCGAGTGATATTGATATGTATGTAGTAATTTTGTATTAAGTTGACCATTTTACAGTACTCTGTTATCAACACCACAAGCTCATAATATTGGACAGGTTGACAAACAAGAAGATGTCCTTGTAGTAAAATTGCCACCACAGAGGTTGGAAAGTGGGACTTTCAGAAATAATTTAGTTCAGTGATATATACCATTTGCAAAGTGATTCTCACAAAATTTATAATGTAGGCGTGAAAATAAATGTTATGGAAAGTGAAACTACAGGTTAATGGGGGGGGTTCTCAACACGAAAGACAATACAGGACGCGCACAGACATCGGTCCCATCAGCCTTCTGGGAATATCAATGACCCCTTTTTCTGCAATTTGGTATATGAATGGGTCGTTTTTCAAATTTTCTGAAATTTGTGAAACTAGCCGCATTTCTCAATCTGAAGCCAAAATTGTCCAAAATTTGCTTAAAATGTCAAAATTTTTTTTTTTTCAGTTGCAAATGGCAAATTTGGGTTAAATTTGGCTAAATTTGCATCTTGGTGTAGCTATGGGTCCCTTTTTGGCACATATGTATGCTATCAGGGTCCTATTCCAGCGTCGTGGAGGACGTCCCCTAACCAAACCATAGGGGGACCCCATCCATCCCGGGTTAAGTACGGTAAGGGAACAAAATGAAGAGAATGAAGAAGGTAGGAATTCTCTCCATTAAGGTGTTAAAAGATTCACACATAGATTGACAAACTTCCTGTATGCAGGTCCACATGAGCATGTCTTACCGATTGAAATCTTCGACGACCTAAAATATTATACCAGCAAAATCTTGGTGTCAGTGGAAGTTGGAAAAAGCAATAAACAGGTTTTCCATAACAACAAAATTGATTTAAAGTCAGTGCCATTAAAATTTGCCATATTTGTGGTTTCGGGTAAGTAAACAGTACATTAATACAATGTAATTTCATAAATTACATAGATTGGCGATTGAAGAGCTATGTCACTTGAGTAATGGTATAGTGAAAAATTAATTTAAAAAAATACTAAAGCCCAGATTAAGGTGCCATTTTGTGGAGTTCCAAATCATAATAATTAAATACGGATGACAAGTGAAGTAAACAGTTACCTATTGCAATGATGAAAGGCCATTTGTATTACGTAACATAAAAATAAAATTTGGCTGTCATTTCAGGTGAATTAATCTCTGTATGCATTACAAGATGTAAAAAAACACCGGCTTAAAAAAATGGGAAGCCCTTTCTGAAAATTTTAAAGTGACCTTTAATAGTAAACAAGTGCAGTAAGGTACATTTCAGATAATGCCGCGCACTCAATCAATTACAGTGCATTTTGTGCTCTAACATTCATTTTGTTTATGGTTCATAAGGATCCCGAAGAAAGATCATTCCCAAAATTTCAGTTGATTGGAGAGGCGAGTTGATGTTATTAACAAATGTTTTATATCACGGTGCCCCAGTGGCCAAGGCCACTGATTCTAAATTTCTGTCCTTTTAAGGAAAGAAAATACAAAATAACTAATCTGTCCAGAGATGATGAATTTGCAAGTATGATTAGGCAACATGTATACTTTAGGCTAAAGGTCAGGTGAATTTCAAGGGGGAGGAGACTGTGGATCACGAAAGCATGTGTTGAAGTGTTGCGTTTGTGATTATGACTTTCCAATAGCATGTTATAAATAAATTACCGGTAAGAACACAAAACAAAAAAAACAGGGAAGTACCCCTTAAGTTAGCTTGGAAAACGACTAGCTGAAAAACAATAAACTTGGTGGCCTAATAGAGAATTTATGTAAATTAAAGCAATTGTGAAAACAATTATACTCCTATGGAACTTATTCTGAAAGTCGTATGATGGAATATTCAAAGAGGTTTAATATATAAATAAAAGTATATAAAGGTACTTTAAAGGATGTTGTTGTTGTCTTTGAATGGCATCTTAGGAAGGCTACGGCATCATTGATGAGTGGGTAATGCTTTGGGATGTCTAAAGTGGGATTTTGCATCTTGTTTAACGGATGTATCTCCAGAACAACACATGATTGTTAAAATCCAAGAAAATAAGTATAAAGTAACAGCACTATATTATGTGATAAGTAATAATTGTTGCTATTAGGTTTAGAAACCACAAGTTGCCTAGGCGCTTTTTTTAATCTTGAAAAAAATTAAGTACATATCTCTAAAGCAAAGTTCCAAATATCTGGGATGTGGCCAGCAACAATGTAAAAATGGATGTTGGATCTAAATGTGCAAGCAGGGTCCAGTGGCATGCCAACCAAAGACAGACAAGTATGACTAATTAATGTAAAAAATTGTCTTTTTAAGTATGTGTTGTATGATGTTAAACAAAATGTCCTCTTTAATTATAACAAATTAAATGATCCTTTTTCAGTGAAGTAACATGGAGTTTTATACCAACAGGATATATTGACGGATTGTTTAAACTTTTATTCTACAATGAGAGATGATGTGCTGATGATATCTGCAAGTTCATGAATGTAATGTGATGACACAGTGAAATTTCCACAATTACCCTTGCACATGTTTCGCATATTGGATTTGTAACACTATAATATTTTTAAATGTGTAAACTGACCATCAAAGACACACAGTGAGCGGCAGTAATGTCAGTGAACAAGCCACAATCAAACAACCAGAACAAGTATTCGCCTATTTAAGGTAAAAAATGGCTGTTCCAACGATGGATGATGATGTTAAACATGTCATCTCCTGATATATGGTCCTTTGTCAGCTTAAGTTGCACAGATCGTGTATAACAACAAGATATCTGAGTAAAACTAAACTAACATTGGAAGATGTTGTTAATGGAGTTACTGCACATATACTCATAATATAACTGCCGATAGTAAAGTGAAAAACAGCTGAAGATTACTATAATGTCCTTGGCAAAATTTTCAGCATTACTATTGGATTTCAAACAGCTAACATATTTGAATATTGTAAAATAACCATTAAAAGTTCACAAAGGTCAACAATGCCAGTGACCAGCAACAGTTCAATAATACATCGGTCTAACCATAGAACAAATTAAGAATTAACATTTGAAGATGGTAAGGTTTGATTGTCAAAAATAATGTCTATTCCAGACAGAAGCTTTCATCCTAATTCTGATATTTTAGTGATGTTACTGCAACTGCCATGATCATATTTTGGAATTTCCTGGGACAATCCGAATTTTTCAATCCACGAGTGGTGCAAATCAGAACAGAGATGATTTTGACCCTTGATGAGATCAAAGTGCACGCTTAGTGTGAAGTAGCCCTAAATTAAAGGTCCATGGCCGAGCGCTAATGCATTGTCCCAGAACCCCCCAGACTTTTTCCGTAAGTAGTCAAAATTCTGGTATCATAAAAAAGCTCCCTATTTTTCCCATTACCCTGTGAAATATTCGGGCAAAAGGATGTTGGTTTGGAAGTTATGAGCGAAAATGGCCCCATTTTGGCGAACAATATTAAGTTTACACCGTACTCTATGGGGCTTACAAAATATCGTTTTTAGCTATCCATCAAAACAGTTTGAAATATTGGCGCGAAAACTTTACAGGTGGGGTTTGGGAGTGAAGGCCAATCTATCAAGATGAAAAAAAGTTCATATTCTTAAATCGGGCAACCCCCTTTAAACCTTACGTAGCAAAGGCAATCCTTCATTAATTGGCTTTCTCACCGTATTCTAACTCTACATGTTATTGATCGATTTTTACCTGTCACTCTTCAGTTGTTACTCGCCCTTTATCTATCCTGCTAAAATTTACCAAAACTCCTATTTCCCAGCAGTCGTGGAGAAGACTAAAAATCAAAAAATGCTTTTCTAAGACCATAAAAATGTTATGATTTTGTTCCTGTCTGAAATTGCTCACTTTACACAACCAAACATAACACTCAAGATAATAGTTATGTAGATCCTTTCCCAAGAGAAAAAACATTGCATGAAAATCTGTGAAATGACATATAGACTAAATTTATGTCATCTATGAAGACATGGGACTTCAGTACAGAATCAAGACATAGTGGTTTTATATAGCTGAGGTCGTTCAGCGACCTCGCAAAATGTAAGATTGACATCAAGTGAAAAGTTGAAAATTCAAACTTGAACCAGAGGTGAACATGGGATCCCTCTTTGTTGATAAGGGTAAAGGGTCATGTGCCAAGGTCAAAGGTCATGTGAAGTCAAGTCGAATGATAGGCCTCGTCAGGCCCACATTGAAATACGTTGAAGATAGCAAGATGAGAACGCACAAAAATCTAGGGCTTTTGGCTCATGCTATATAAGTAAACATAGAAAGCATACAGTGGATGCTAGATATCAATCTGTAATTTGCCATCAATAATATAGGCTCCAGAGTGTGTTATTTTCTAACATTCAGACCTTTTAAAGGAATAGGAGATTTTTAGGATATAAATTCTCTCAAATTTATCGGGACCTACCGAGAACGTTTCAAGCTTTTAGTAAAACAAGAACAAAAGAAAACCACAAAGCGATGGTTTGAACATGCCTGCTTTGTAATCGTCCCCATATAGAGTATGCCCAGGGGGATTCCTAAATATAAATCAGGATAGGACACTCGATCAGAGAGTGGAGGCAACTGCTTTGAAAATCTGTAGCTTATGGATACTGGTCATACGTGGGTGTTATGGCACTACATCATCTCCTGTCATACATACACTCTGCATAAAATTATTAGTAGTGAGGTAGCTTATCAAATTGGTGCCGAGCTACTCATGTCGATATCAAAACTCGTCATGGGCATTGGTACAAAGTGTCACACGCCCCTGGTTTGCCTAGATTTGGGTCGTGCAGACAGATAAGGCAAAATCATGATTTTAAGATTTTATTAAAACAACTATAGCATATTTAGCTTATTCACTTAGGTGTGATCTAATAAATTGGTGAGCATTCCAAATTTGTAAAAAACTTGGGTTGAAAAAGTTGGGGGGTAGTCTTTGGAAAAGTCCTGGGCTCTCTAACCAATAAAGGGATATTATTCGAGAGCAAAAATTCTCCTCATCCCAGAGGCAAAATATTTTACTGTGTTAAGTGGTCAAAAAAATTTTGGGACGAAGAAAAGCTGTATTCGTATTTACACTTCAAAATTTTTGGGCAAAAGGATGTTTGGTTGGATGTATGAGAAAACAAATTGGTCATCGGACTGCTTGTGTCGCCTGCCGTCGCGGTTTTGTTAATGCTTCGGTCCTACACTCCACTCTGACCTTGATATCGCCCCGCGACCCCCTTTGAACCTTTGACCTCATAAACACCACCCACTGACGAGGTCTGCACGCGCTCAACTCCAGAATATAATCACGTTTGGTTCAACTGGAATTCAATCTTTCAAATGAGGTTAATTTACATTTTTCAGCCTATTTTACAACTGCACCTCCACCTCCCAGATCCTTCGGCCTCTGTATGCGAACTTGACCTAAATCAACACATGAGGGATCCCATGTTGCATCTATGACCAACCAAGTTTGGTTCAATTGAACTCAACTTTTAAATGACGGCTTATAGTTTACATTTTCTCGCCTACCGCTTAACAAACTTTCGACCCCTCACATGACCCTTTCGATCTTGGTCACTGTGACCTTGACCTCAGCAACACAAGGGGCTCCGATGTTATGTGGCACCATGCTGACACCCACTGAGTATTTGGTTTAATTTAATCCATCAAAGTTCTGAGGGGATTTTGTATTACAAGCAAATGTTAACCCTTTTTCACAACAGACATCAAGAACAACAGACCATCAACAACAGAAAACAACAGGACTACAAAAGACAACAGTGGACAAAAATATCCCTATGTGTCTTTCTGCCTTAAGGCAGGCGACACAAAATGTGCCCATTTTGGAGTACCAATATTATTTTACAGTACTCTATGGGATTTACAAAAATTATGTTTTTAGCTTTCACTTCAAAACGGTTGAAATATACGCCCCCCCCCCAAAAACTTCCAGGGATGGGGTGGGTTTTTGGGGGGTTTGAAGGCCATTGTATCAAGATGAAAACTTTTAATCGGGTCATCCCCCTTTAAGCCTTTCGAGCTGTGATTTGATTCAAACCTCCTGAGAACTACCTGCCTATCTATTAGTCCATTCAAAACATAAAAAATAAGGGGTATCACAAAACAAATTGCAAAAGAAACCGATTTTACTATATTTAAAATTGGAATGGGCCACATGTCAAAAGTTTACCAATTTGGGACGAGGGATAGGGAAACAATGCATAATTTCAAACAAGGCGCCATTCAAAAAGATTGCCTAAACTCGGTTCAACTAGAAGTACAAAGTAATCAATAAACTCCCACACAAAGTCTCATAAGTAATGCCTGGTATTTGTCGAATTATATGACCAGTTGTTGTGAATAGTGTAAGAGATGTTTTGTTCGCAATCATGCGCTTGTGTCTTAATCGCACGCGGATGTGGACTGCAGCTTTAAAAAAAATCATACGCTGGTTGAATTGGGAAGGTCGGCTGAACACATGAGTGGTGTAAAAGTGGTAGCCGAGAGTTGGTGAGCTATCATGAGGGGTTGTGTTGCAGTTGGAAAGGGCCGGCAATAAGTCTGCTCCAAGCCAAACTGGACATGTAAATCGGCGACAAACTTGGGCGACTACAGAAGATGAGTTGCCGAACTTGCAGTCGTGACAGCAACATGTCACAACTTGTTGCTGTCGTGTTAAGGTCGGACTTGATGGGAAACTGAACAAGTGCCATGATTGATCTTGTTGGTTATGATGCTGTCGCCTATTGCTAGGCGATTGCGCATCTCTGGTCTGGTAAATTTTGTCATGTTGACAAGGACTGCAGCCGATTTTGTGAAAAATTGGGTCTGTGTAGTGGGAAAGAGGGGGGGTCGCCATCCGGGTTGTCTTCTATGTGACTGTACCTTTCTTGGTGTCAACAAATCGGGGATCCAATCGACGAGCAGTCTTAACAGTGACATGTCACAATTGTGCCGTCGTTTCAAGGTCGGTGACTGATTGACGATCGGACCAAGTGGCTTTGCCAATTAAACATGTTTGATCGTGTTGGAAAATTTTGTTTTTTCCCATGATACTATCGGATACGCAGGCGTTTCATCATCCGTTATCTCATTGATGACGGGGAAACTCACAGACTAATCATCCGGTTGGGATTAAAAATTTGTAAATTTGCAAGTATTTGAAAACTGTAGCCAATTTTGAAAATAAATGACGGTAATGTGTAGTCGTGGAAGAGGTTGGGTCGGGAGCTTGTTTCTTTGTGACTTGTACCTTTAATATAAGGGGTGAGTCAAAAATTAATCTCAAAATATAACAAAATAAAATGTGGGCCATTCTCTGGTCACGTTTGTGCCCTCTAAAAACGGTAAATTTTGATCTTCAACCCAATGCGGGTCTTGCCAACATAACTATATGTTATTGGTAATACTTTTGGTATAAGGAATAACCTTTAATCCACACCTAGCAAAAATGTTTCCTGTCCAATTTCGCCAGGATTGGTCAATTGTCATAAGGGGCAAATAGTTTGCTTCATGTTTGTGACGTCAAAGTCAATGATAATCTTTGGTAATTACTTGCCTATTTCCTAAAATTTGTAAACATAATTTAAAAAAATGACGTCCACACAAGACTTCAGGCCAATATTTCAAACAAACAATAAAAAACTTAAAAAAAAAAAAAAAAAAAAAAAAAAAAAAAAAAAAAAAAAAAAAAAACATTTTTGCCCCCAAAATTTAACCATTAACCATACGCGGATTTAGGAGGGGGTGCTCCTGGCGCGCGGCGACCCCCCTAATTTTTTGCAACAAAGGGCGCCGGGCGTCTTGTAGATGTAGACAAATGCATTTTGCCGCACAGGGCGCCGTGCCCCTGTATATCTAGGGAAATGACCTTTGGTGGTTGCCCTTGGCGAACAGATTTGTAAAATTTTCCTGCTTGCTTTGCGTCCGCTCGCCGGTAGACAATGATTTTTTTTTTGCACTCGGCTTGAATTCTGAAGATAGACCCGGGTGTATGGTGTCATAGTTTCTTTTCTTTGTTGCGATTTTTGTTTCTTTAACACTTTAGGCGTCCCACCCCCCGCTCCTTCAGATTTCGAACACGAGTGAAAACAAAATGGGTCTACCCTGAAAATTTTAAAAGCGATAGTTACTGGCGCCCCCCCCCTATTGAGAATTCATGATCCGCCCCCCTGGTTAACCACGTTCATTTATGCAAGTGAGGGTTTTTGAGTTGAACATATTGTTTAAAATATCAAGAACACTTGGACGGTTAATCTCAAAATGTAAAATTGCAATACATGAACTTCATTTTTATCAAAAAGTTTTACTTTGGTTTGAAGAATGGCCCTTAAAAATCAACCTCGCACACCCTGGGTCTTGGTGACGACCGCCGTTGCTCTTCCTCATATTATCGTGTTTTGAAACAAGAATTCTGAAAAGGTATAAAGGTTGCTAATTCTAATATATACTGTGGATTACCATACAAATAATGACTGCAACTTGAAAATTCTATTGTTTGTGTTCTTGTACCTTATTTTACGTCTAACATTAAATATAATTATGCTTTGTAAGATATACCAAATTATAACACCTTTCATTTTGAATCTTTTATCAAGATGAATACAATGAGGCTATTCTTATTTGCCCCCAATAAGCATTTTAAAGTTTAGACCCCTGTACAAAGAATCTGTTATCCTTTAACCTATTTTGAACTCCTATGGATACCTAATCATTGGCTTTCTACGCTGGACCGTAGGAATGAATTTGTGAACTTTCAAACTTTATTGAAGCAATTTTTAGAAATTGAATCACCTGATGCGACATTGACCACAGTAACTCACATAGGCGCACACCACCACTCTAGGCACACATGCTAACATTTTTAAGCGGAAGAGACAGGACGCACGCGCTTGTTGTGTTTGTATTTCTGTAAGAGTAAACAACTGGTTTTAGTAAGAAATTGACATATTTTTTTCAGTGAGACAGCAGGTCACACGCTGCTATGCTGTATTTTCTTTTTCACATGAACAACAATGGTGCAGCGCTCTGACCTCTCCAGTTGGTAGAAAACGTTTGAACAACGCGTTTTTGGGGCTCGTAAACACGTTGTTCCATTTTACCCAAAAATTGCAGAAAATGTTGCGAAAACGTCTAACTTCATCCTCAGATGGTATATATAAATTATAATGCTATTTTGGGGGGTGAAAAAACCAGGAGGAAAAGTGAAAAAAATCGTGTTTAATAATGCGTTGGGTCTTGACAATTCAGGAGGCCCCACATAATTTTAAGTTGACCCAAATCATAAAGAGGGGACATCTATCTTGTAAAAAAGTCTGTGCACGTGAAGCTGTATGTTTTGAGAGAAAGCAAAGACCACGGTTAGTTCATAGAATGCCAGTTTGACATGAATTCACATATACTTTAACATGGCTAAAAACATCACTGATTTGCACTACGACCGGTGTGGGGAATCAACACAAAGACGCAAGGACGGGGTTGTTATTATGGCCTCCCTTTTTTTCTGATTAAACTTTTAAAAATATTATTTCTCAATTTTATTTGAGAACGCTTTCTCACAGGAAAAAAAAAGCACTTTGTTTACTATGAAAGAGAGAAAGGGCGTTCTCTAGAGTTGTTTTGCTAAGTGCACATGTTTAGATGGACAATAGGGGAAGTGGGAATTCCCCAAGGATTGCTAAACTTAGAAAACTTGTTTATGGGTTGTGAGTATCCAAAACATGGTAAGATCAGGGAATTTACATAGAGTTCTCTTGGAAAGTGATGTGATTAAGGTTAGGTTATGCATGATGCGTGTAATGTAATGTCTAGTTTTAGGACGGGGGATCTTTGTGAAGTCAATAATTATATTGAGATTTGAGGAAGTCTCGCCGCCGCATCCACTACGAACATGTAGCTAGAAGATAGCTAGGTTTACTCTGCATTGAGGAGCAGCATCCTGTTCAGTACCTAGTGCCAGGATATATAATTACAGTGAGCCAGAGTGCTGTAATTATTCTACTGTCGTCCTTTGAAGCCAAAAGTGCTGGGAATCAAAATAAGATTCCAAACTGTGGGACAGATAGAAACGTGGTGATTGTCTTGGACTGATATACTGTGGATGATTCATCGTCGAGGGACTTAATTTAACCTTGTTATCTTGGAAACGGCTGGACAAAAGTTACCTTCAGGACTAAGAAGATCAATGGAATTATTACCTGAGGATTTATAATTGTGACTTTGCGGCTGTCATTTGAAGTCTTCGCTTGGGGTGTGGGGACACATCATCGTTGAAACTGCAACGCTTCTTGTGGACATTACTGGACCTTCTTGAGGACAATAAGTATTAACCAATTGTGTGTTCATTTTACCTGTTTTGACATACCAAATTCTTGAACCAATTACAAGATTAAAATGTTATATAAAAAAATTCAGATCACTTGTGCACAAGGCTCATTTATTTGAGTTGGAAAGGATTATCTGACCTTCGGCGACACGAGGACGTCTAACAGAATTGGGGCCCGTTTTCCGGGAATTGAATGCGGATAATTGAGCCTATTGTTCAGAATTGACACATTAAAAGTGTGAATTGTGAATCATATTGTTAACATTGGCACTTTTGGCATACAAATTTTGTGTATTACATGTACTACCATTTTAGTTTGGCAAGTTTAGTATTACTGGGTGTAGAGTACCAATCACAATGGAGTTTGATCAGAGTGTTCATAGGGCGAATAACTTGGGAGAAGTTTAGATGTGCTGCGAACGCTATGAGTTAATAAACTAGCCAAGCATTAGGCCTTGAGGCAAAACATGTTATGAGAAAGCAAGTCATCCAAAATAGTTTGATTGAAACGTTGCAGGAAGATGCTTGGATAGTTATGTATGGATCGGTAGGATAGAAGAAATTCAGGATCAGGGCAAAAGTGATGCATTTAAGTTTAAAAAGAACTTGAAAATTCAAAAGGATTAGAAATAGAGTTTGTTGAAAAAGAGGAGGATGGAATCAGAAGAGAGGAATTGAATTAGATAGAGAAAGAAACATTGAAATTGAGAAGGAAAAAGAATTGGACAGGAAAATTGAAAAACAAAAGAAATGCAACAAAAGAGACGGAAAAGTACAACAGCAAATGGATATGAAAAGAAAGCAGCTTGAAGCTCAGGAGAGTTAGAAAAATGGAAACAAACAGGCTAGGCCCACTCAGACTCTTCACAACCCTCTGGTTTTGATGCGGGAGACCAATATTCGCCTGGTTCCAAAAATTCAGGAAAAAGACGTAGACAAAATATTATTACACTTAGAGAAAATTGCCAATAGCTTGCAATGGACCAAGGAGTCTTGGAACCTTGTTGCTACAGTTAGTGTTCATTCGGTAAAGCCCGAGAAATATATTCGGCATGTCATTAGTGATTATGACGAGGTTAAGCAGGCAGGGCTCAAAGCATATGAATTGGTGACAGAGGCATAGACAACAATTTCAGATCTTGGCAGAAAAGGATGACAGACCCCCCGGGTTTTTCTTGGGGGGAGAAATTTGCCCGACCATTAAAGAAACATGTTGATCGCTGGTTCTTCAAACGAAAGAAGTCGGTTCAAATTTGTCCAAAGTAGGGATTGATGTTAGTTGAAGAGTTCCAAACAGGTCAATCCAATATCAAAACACATCTGGATGAAAACAAAAGTGACCAGGTTGCGTGAAGCCGCCGTGAAAGGCCGATGATTATGCATGGACACACAAATTCAGTCATATGTAGGCCTAGCCAGAAAATACTAGGTACAAACAAGTACAACAATAAGTCGGGGTTCAAACAAAGCGATCTCATGGTAGCATCAGGAAGGGAATCCCAGTCCAGGTCCTAGAAAAAGGGATTAAAGAAAGTAATGATGCTAGTCAAAAACATGGGATGGGACCCAAATCACAGTTCACTTGCAGCACGGTTAAGAAGCCCTAGATCTACAAGTCACGCGTGTTGGGGATCATGTATCACCCAAAATGGGAAAAGCCAACCGTGAGTCCAACCAAATAGGTTGTGCAGTTCTTTGAGGCAAAAGTTCATCTCGGTTCAAAAACAAGAAATCCCAAAAACAAAAGGGAAGGACACAGAAAAAAGTAAGGGATGACTTAAGCTTTTGTTTTGGAGGGAGTTGTGTCACTTTCAGGTGATAGTTTTTAGATTCAAACATTAGACTCATGCGGGACATGTGCTGCGCACAGTCCATGATATTGGAAAATTCACTTCCATTGATATTAGAGTTCCCAGGAAAAACTAGGCCTGATTCCGGGGATGGTATTGCGCTTGTATTAGTGTCCCTTCACCAAAATGAATTGAAATAGAATTGGTTTCTGGAACTATCACAATTGGTGTAGACAAGAACTCCCAGTTAACGGGGTATCCATGTTGGTTAGGGAATGAATTGGCAGGGGGAAAGTACTCCCAGATCCATAGTTTCAAGGTGCCCCTGTACAGGGGATAAATTTGATGAGGAACTAGACATTTTCCCAGCATGTGCAGTAACTAGGTAAATGACCAGAAAACTCACAGGAAAACAGTGAGCATGGGGGTGATGAGTCAAAGATACTATAACATAGGAAGAGTGTTGAGGATGACGTGGTCCCAAATTTAGAGGATACTTTTCGCTCAAAGTTAGAGGAATTTGGCCGTCATCTTCCCTCTTAGGAGGGGACACCTTCCCCCGTAGCGTGGAAAATGCCCAGCCCTGAGCACCCCCAAAGTGACACGCTGCGTTACCCACTGGAACATCCAGCCATGCGCATGATAGAGTTAGCGGACTGTTAAAGGGACCTTTAAACCATGACAAGTGGTAATGCGCAGCACCACCGCCCCAGCACTTAGGAAATTAGGTGAGAGGGATTGTCGCAACAGGAAGCCGAGCTAATCTGTATGTTTATAAAGCAAAGATGAGTGTCCTCATGAGAAAATGGCTGGAACCCGATGAACTTGTAGTAAGAATGGAAGTTGTGCAATCAATTGTAGTGCCAAAGGTTATACCATCGGAAGTGAGAGTGATAGGCATAGCCCATGTGATAGTCCATGGCAGGACACTTAGGTGTGAGAAAAAAACATGACAGAATTAGGCGTCATTTTGGTGGCCTAAACACTCAGAAAAGAGTGTCGAGTATGTAAGAATTGGCAACCATGTAATGGTGGGCAAGCCCAATCAGAAAAATCCTACTGCGTCCCTTGAAACCAATACCAGCATTTGATGAAGCCATTAGTAGGGTGTTAGGTTAATAGGATTTGCGTAGGGCCCACTTCGAAAGACCAGTCAGGAAATCAGTATTACTGACCATCATGTGTGGCTTCCACAAGATTCTCCGAGGCTATACCTGAGGAAAGATTAGGCGACCCACATAAGTATTGTGAAAAAGCGCTAACCACGTTTTCACTCTAGTAGTGGCTTCCAAAATCAATCAGTCTGATCAAGATCAAATTTCATGTCAGGTTTATTCCAACAAGTCATGGACCAGTTGGGAAATTTCCCAGAAAGTTTCTGCAAGCACTTACAACCCCCCAGATCCCAGGGCGGCCTTAGAAAGGTACCACCACAAATTTGATAAACAATGATCAAAACCTTTATGTTTGGCTTAGACGTAAGTCTATAACAGAAGGTGCTGGGTGATAGATCAATATGTCTTCATCACAACTTTAATTTCCAATTAAGACACAGTATGAAAACAAACAAAACAGGATTGGAGGAGCCGAGCAAAAGGTCTATAGGGCCCAAAACACTCAACCCCTTTGGAATTACATTAACACGCAGAAACAGGCATACTACACAGAAACGCACTGAAAGTGTTACAATTGTAACACTTTATTGTAGACTTTGTCAATAATCTTGGTTCACTGAGTTGTTTGGTGACTCTTGCACTGCATTGTTAGTAGGGTATCTACCAATAAGAAACAGGGAACCCTTTTTGTAAACAAGGTTCAGTAACTGTAAAGTGTAAGGGTTGGCCTGGATGTTGTTTGGCTATTGAGATAGCCAGGGGGGGGGTCACTCAGGAACCCTGCCACACCAGTCTTTCATATATATAGCAATGCACTAGTAATTTTACACTAGTAGGGACAGGTAGTGCATAACATATGATTTGCTCACAATGGGTATGTTACCTCTTAAATTAGAAAGTTTTCTTTTTATGAAACTAAAATATGATTTCTTTCTCTTTGAATGCCATTCATAATTTTTATCAAACTATTGTTTTGTTGATACGAGGTGTGCATTGTGGTGTGTTTGCATGTGTTTGTGTGTGTGTGTGAATTGGAAATTAAGGTTAATGGTAAAAAATGTGGTAGATTAAAAATTAAAAATGTGGGTATGACAGCAAATACAATAAAATGTACAGGTGGTTTTAGGGGGGTTCTACATTGGGAGTAGTATGGTTCTCACATTGGGAGGAAAGTGATGGTTTGTACCGCCTATAAGTCCCTTCATTTTCAGGCTCTTTTTCAGTTCCAGGGAGCTCCCATTTTAGAAACCATTTATTTCAAGAGTGCCCTACTTTTATGTCCAAAGCCATGATTCTACCAAATTTTCTTCAAAAATCCTCAAAAAGTAGCTTACAATATCGAAAAGAAATATTGGGAACCTGATGCAATATCGGAACCATTTGCATGTTCACAAAAATGATATCGAATTTGGGTAAGTCATGGTTCTTTAGAAAGCAGAGCTCTTCCCTTTACCAAATTCTTCCCACTCCCCATAATCAATGGTTGGGGGCTTGGCGAACGCTGTTGCACAATGACAATGACTCGGATCAACAGAATTGGGGGGAGGAGAGGCGGCCACCTTTTCCCTAAATCGTTCAAAGTGATCCAACATTTTTTTCGCAGATTGTAGAATAGAGGGAAATCGCAGCCTTATTTTCTGAAATTTCTGACACCCTAGTTCGGAGGGACCCCCTGTTATTTGGCGGATGGGCTCAACTCAAATTGCCCACCACCCGTACAGGTTTATAAGAAAAGCCCAAAATTGAAAAAAAAAAACAAAGACCACAAGTTGCAGGAGATTCTGTACTGACAACATTTAAAGTCTTCCAGTGCTTGACAGGGCCCAGGAATAATACTTTTTGAAAATGCCCCCTCCAGGGGCGTCCCCAACCATTTTTAATGGGGGGTGTTGGGTCTCTATTGCCGACAAAACCATGGTCGGGGATCAGGAAATTTCAATTTTTTTCGGCTCGATGCGCTCCGCGGTCTGTCGCACCAAATGGTTTTTAAATCGGTTCGACATTTGACGGGGGGGGGGGGGGGGGTTGGGGGACTGCGGGTTTGGCTCGGGAACAACGGCGCACGGTTGCCTATAGTCATTCAAAACCGAAAATACAAATAGTGAGATGGGCGCCCAAAAACAGCCATCAAAAATTGTCTCATTTGGCAGACAATAATTCTGACAAGTTAACGTTTTGCCGACAGTTTTTTTAAATGGGGGGTGTCACCACCCACACCCCCCCCCCCTATCGGGGGACGGCCCGTGATTGTGGTAACAGGTGGGAAAGTTTTCCCAAAAAAAAATGGTTGATTCCTGGTAGTTAATTGGTGGCTGACAGGAAGGGAAAGGCCTATACAAATGCAATTTAGCTTCATAACTTAGATCATGGGTTTAATAACTCTGCCATTCTGACCGTGAGCATGTAGTTTTGCTTCTGCAATTTCTGGAAATGGAAATTGAAAAATTGGGGAAGCTGTCAAATGGAACGAAAGTTCATTTTTCTTCCAAGTGTAATTGTAATAACAGTTGACAAAACAGCAGTTAATGTGTAATGAAGTACTTTCTGTTACTTAATCTCCCTGGCAGGGGCCACCACACAAGACTTCCTAATCCTCAATGTCATCTAAATTTTACTGTTAATCTCTGATTAACACTAGCAATACATTGTGCTAAAATTTTTTTAACCTATATTAGTTAGTCTTGTAGCGTTTTGTTGCCCCTGTTGATGAGTACTGATATCAGTGGTTGACAAGGACAAATCGTATTTCCATGGTGGTGGATGGAGTTGTGTGTTGATGGGGGGGGTGGAGTTTAGTCAGGTAAAGGATGGGAACAGGATCCAATGGGTGGTGTGATGGGTTGGTGATGGAGTAGGGCCTCAGCGGGGGGGATTTCAAGTTTGGTTGCCCAGTAGTAGGCACATACATTTAATTTGGAGCCATTTTACCAATTTTGTGTGTTTTTTTTATTACTGAGGAGATTTGCATTTAGACAAAACAAATGATAAGATTCAAGGTAATCATATGTTTTTTGTTTTATAAACTAATAATTGTACAATCAAGTCTGATTGCAAACTGTCTTGAATTGCCATGTAGCCAACATTTGAGCAATTTCTGGGGACACCCTTTTCAATTTTTTATTTTTTTTAAATTAAACTGAAACGTGCATTTTACATTTAGGTTTTTGGACTACCTACTGAAAACAAACTTGATTTTTTGTTGGCCGTAACAATGAACACATTTCACTGGCTATAGGCCTATATCCCTAACATCCTTTCGGAAAAGAACTGATAACTGGACGATCACCGCAAAAAAGGTATTCTGGTAGGATTATTTGTTAGATCTAGGGGCAATTTCTCCCTAAAAACAAGACGGGTCCGCTCCGTGATTTTTCGAAAAGTGGGAAAGAAAAAGGCAGTTAAGGGAGTTTAGGATATGGGACTTATACTTAGCTTGCCATGGGGTTGTGGGCCTACCGAGTAAGTGGTTTCACTCATTGTACCAAATCAAAACCACAAATCTGGAGTAAGCCACAGCATCATTGATGCTCTCGTTTTGAATTTGAGAGGGATTGGGAGAGGGAGTCAAGCTCCTGTTATTTGCATACAAGAAGTATTAGGATTAGTCCATTTGAGTTGGTGTTTGGTCACAAATTTAGGGTACCATTGAAGCTACGGAAGAAAAGTGGTTGTGTGAAAATCCTGATGTGGAATTTGTTAGACTATGTGTCTCAATTCAGGCACAGGCTCCACAAATGAGAGCCAAGGGAAATTGCCAAACAAAACTCTCAAAAAGAGCAGGCAAAAATGAAAACAGGTATGACAAAGGATGCCAGGAACAGAGTATCAAACCAGCGTGATAAAGTTTGGCACTTTTTCCACATACAGGGCATCCTTGAAAGCAAGTATTTGGACCATAGAGATTGAGACAAAAGTGGGAGACCGTGACTATGTGATCAAAACACCCGGTAGACGTAAAGAAACATAGTTATGCACCATAATATGCTCCAAAGAGTTATAATGAACAGAGATGATGAATAAAGCCTGCATGTGAATGTATTAGGTTAGGAAATGAGTGAGTGCGCTAGCCAGCTTTTTTTTTCAGGGTGGGGGGCAAAGGGGGGGGGGACACATATTTTTCAGGGGGGCAGCTTTATAGTAAAATTTGTTAGTATAGTATATGGCCTTTGTAAAATCACTAATTTTCAGGGGGGGCAAGGGGGGGGCAAGAGTCCCCACAGGGGGGGGAGCGCCCCCCTGCCCCCCCCCTCTGGCTACGCACTGGAGCGGGTAACATGATTGCATCACACAGTTAGAATTTGAACAAACAGCACTGTAAAAGAGAACAATGATTATGAGACTGTCAAATTGGGCACTGCAAAAATTCTGACATACTTGAACATTTAAGGAAAAGGAAAACTAGGTCACACTCCCCACTGGTCAGCAAAGGAATTGGAAGAGTTAATTTCATGAGTGGGAAAATATATTTCCTGATGTACCCAGTGAGACACATGTAAATCCACACCCATGACATTGATTGTGGTGACCCTCTCCTGTACCCTATAAAACAACACATCCTTATAGGGTTGAACCACAGCAAGTTGCACCATATCAGAAACTGCGGTGTAAATATATTGGTTAGACAAGGGAATAGTAGTTAGAGCAAAGCAATCAGTGAATGAGTCTATCATTGTCCTAGTTGTGTTATAACGAGATCCATCGTAATTATGTGTTCCATTGTGTTGGCATATTGCTTACTCAAAGATGGCATTTTTCAAGCTCAATTTAAAGTGCAAACAAGAGACATATCTGTAGTCCAAATAAAAAGTAACAAAAAATCTATTAAGAGGAATAAAAGATTAGATTTTGGTTTGGCCAACTTAGATGGTGTCATAATGGAGGGCATCCAATATTGGGAGGTGTGGATGCCGGTATCCACACCAGCTAAGGATAGCCAAAACAAAATCTCATCTTGGTTACATTCTTATTAAGAATTAAGTAATTATTGTTTTTTATCGACATCATAATTGTCAAAAATTGTTCCCATCAAAAATTGTTACACAACTTTTTCTTTAATTAATTTAAATATTGCACCCCTCTTAAAACAAATATTCAATCCAAGGAACCAAATTCATGCCTGGGTTGGATGATGCAGTATAACTGGAGGCCATTTGTGTGTGTTATAATGTATGATGTCTGGAGACGTTCAAAGGTTAGAAATACCTTCAAACACAAATAAAATGAGGCCTTGATGCACAAATGATCTGAATTTAAATATAACAGATTTAATGATTCTATCGGTTGGATAAAGAATTTGGTATGTCCAAAAACTTAATTCCCAATAAAAAACTTGACATGTTTGTAAATTATATTAGCATTCCAAGTCTCTAGTGCCAAAGTGGAATGAAGCGGTGCAGTTCAACAATGATATATTCTCCTCAACGCGAAGACTCCAAATGACAGCTTGACAAAGTCACACTTTAAAACTCCTCAGGTAATGTTCAATGGAATTCTTCAGTCCGAAGATGATAACATTTTGTCCAGAAGGTTAAGACAACAAGGTTGTGAATAAGTCCCAACGACCACTGAGTAATTCCACAGTAATGAAAATCAAAGGTATTATCCACCATCCCCCCCCCTCGGGTAATCGGGGTTTAGGGAATTGGCCGATGTGTTCCCTGCATGTCGTTAAAAGGCGACTAAATGGGGCCCCCTGCGGGGTTCGGGGTTTAGAATGGGCCCGATGTGTTCCCCTGCCATGTCGTAAAAGGCGACTACTAAAAAGGGGCAACTCGTCTTATTTGAACAGACGGGTTGTACTTTAAATTTAGGATTATATTATAAAGTGTGATGCTATCGACTGTGTAATGTATTATTAAGATGTTCGATTGTATTACTGTTTATAGTACATGTAGCTTTAAAATCAAGTAACATGGAAAAACAAACAATTATCAATTGAAATTTGTAATAGGTAGACATCCGATTTCTTTTTGTAAATAGTACATAGTAGCATTATTAGGGTTTGTACGTATAATTGTTGAGGTAATTTAAAATCTATCAGTTTGGGCATAATGCCCAAGTGTAGTGGAGCCATTTATAAAATGTACATGTATGAGACCATTCTAAATTGGTCTGTAAAGGGGATCTCTGTTTGCATGTTCGAGTGATGTCGATTATCTGTATTTGAAGTTGCAGTTTTGTTGGTAAGGGATGAGTGATGAACCCCCATTTGTCATCGGTCTATGAGTGTATAGTTATAAATTTATCAGTATACTTTTGAACTTGTTTTTATGATGCATAGTTTTTCTAAGTGTTATCTTTGCAATTAGTTGGTTTATCTTGTTGTTTTAGACATGGATAGGTGATGCTCTTGGTCATCATGTATGATGTGTATCCTTTTGTAAGTGTTAATTGTAATTTGAATTGAATGGAGTTTTCATATTTGCGTGTTTTTATATTTAATGGTAAATGACAAATGTATGACACGATATAACACAGTTGTGTTGAGTTGTCGTTAAATTTTATACTCCATCAATCACTCACTTATACCAACATCAGTCTGCCGCTAATGTCCTCATTAGGACCACAAAATCTGGAATCTCTATATGATTCCAAAACTGAAGCTATTCTGGGCTTAAAGGACAAAAACAGCAGACAGTTAATCAGCTATCAAGCTCCGGTGGAATCCAAAAATATATACATCCTGGCCACTCTGTAACTTGTGTAAGAACAAGTCTAACCATTATTGTAGATTAAAACTAGGCTAAAATGATACTGTATAGCTCCTGATTACAAATGCTGGCAAAATCTAACCTCTTGCAACTCTGCTTTATACCAACATTTAACAAAGTTCCCAAGTCTTAAAATAGATAGTACAACAGCATATGCTAAACATAACTGCACCAGATGACCAATGGGAACTCCACATAAATTACAACATCTGAATTGCATCACTTCACATTATAACTTTATGGGGGGAATCACCAGAGTTTGCAATGTTTTGATCTCAAAGCATAAACAAGTTGGACACAGTTTCTACGTTACATCTGGGGAATTCCCATTTCCCCATTGTGCAATCTATCTAACGGTGCACCTTGCACAAACAAATAGGGGAATCCCTGCTATCATTTTATCATAAACAAAGTACTTTCCTGTGGCAATCTTTTCTCAAATAAATGAGAATCAAAATTCTGCCCCCACCCCAATTTTTTTCTTGTCACCCTGTTGACCCCACCCCCCCCACCCGCCAAAACTGAAAAATGAGCGATTTTTGGCAAAAAATTTTGGCGATGGAGCCAAAATCCAACAAATTTTGGGGGAAATCAGCGAGTTGGGGCCAAATTGGTTAAAAATCTCCAAATATTTTGATACTGTGCCCCACAGAATTTTCACTTTTTCCCCCTGTTTTCCCCCCAGAAAAAGAGGTCTGGTGCCGCCACTGTATATTACACCACATGTGACACATATATATACTACATCTGAATTGCTGCACACAATACCCAGTAATGGATGTGTGGAGCTTGATCTAATCTAATCAAATTTCTTGCTAGCATGATGAACCATCCCCACTGAATAAGAATGTCTAATCTATATAAAATCACTACGTATGACAAATATGGATGCCTCAACCAAATTTGGTCAAATTCAGCTCTGTTACCAGTGGATTAATTTAAAATTCAATCTTTGACCAATGTAAGGGACTATATAGCCCATACAGTGTTCAAAAATCGTAAAAATTGCAAAAATTATGCATTTGCATGAACACAGGCGGTTGCCATATCTAAAGAAAAACACGACTTAGGGTGTTATAACATAATACAGTATATACCTGGGTTGAAAGGGTAAATATCTTTGAATGAATCTCACCTTAAAGTAATGAGGAGTATATGATTGTTATTGTTATTATTTTCTTCGCAGTTGGTGGCAAGCCCAGTGTGAAATTATTTTGTGATGCCTGTTTGTATTGATTATGCCATGATGTTTACACACACACAAACAAGGGGTAGTCCAATAACAAGCATAAATTGTTGATAGTTGTACCATGGACAACATGGTACACTGATGATTTGTAAAATTACTGTGGGGTTTAGCATTGTGTTAGAATAGAATGTCTTGCAGTACTTTTACTACATTTATTCAAACACTTAACACATAACCAATAACTTCCTGTGTAACCAAATTTCTATTCAATTTACTGAGTTTTTAGAAGAAATTGAAAACCATTGGTATTCGTAGACCCCTCGCCGATCATGGACGAGATTATTGGAAAAAAAACCCAGTATATTTATAGCAATCTCAGCAACGTACGGTACCATGTTGCATATCTTGGATATAGGCTGCTGGATACCCTTTTGTTTTCTCCTAAAAGCATGGTAAGTTGAATAGAAATGAGGTTGAGCAATAAGTTGCAGGGCTTGACTTGGTTCTGTACAGAGAAGTTAGGTCACAGCTTGCGAAATAACATTTCTTTCGTGACTTTTGTTCATCATTGTTTCATTTTCCAATAAATGATGAAATATACAGTCTAAGTTGATTGAATTCACAGTAGAAGCTAGGGTTTAACTCACAGTAGAAGCTTGGGGTTATCAATTTGTGATCAAGGACAGCTCAATCTAGATCGAGTGGTGATAACACATGTAATCTTTTCAACTGCATGGGCAATAACAATAGCTCTGAACGTCCAAATGAAAACAGACTCAGAAGTACTTTGTTCTTTGCATACCGGATGGATTTGCTGAATATCAATAGCGCCATTATTTGCTGGCGTTAATGTAGTATGATGGGCATCCACTGATCACTGATATTCCTAGAAGAAATTAAATGACATTTTATTAATTTCGAAGAAAATGTGTAACTTTTGCGATTGATATACCCAAAAAATGTTAAGTATAATATTTATTAGTATTCATGGTGGAAAAAGTTTTTACTTCACTGATGTATGAAATCAAAATTAACAATATTTCCTTTGATTCCATGGCCTAATAGATTATCAAAAGCTTAAAGTGTACTAACAGGCTAATTTTTAATTTAAGTATGTTTTAAAAGATGTCTTTGCAGTCTGAAAGAAAATATCTACTGCAATAAGATTGCCTTATTAGCAGAAATGTTAATTAAATGTTGTCTATGGAGGTCACCATGTTCGGCATTGGTGACGTTGTTCGGCATTGGTGACGTTGCATGACGTCTCTCTTCCCCCCATAAGATCACAAGTCGATAGACAAAAACAGGTGTCTGTGGAATGTCTAGGGTGCTCCTGGTCGTTAAATCGGATTATATAGATGTCCAGTAGAAAATCACTAATGGTCGCTTAAGAAACTGGACATGAACAAGATATAATTGAACAGGTTTGGTTGTTTCATTCATTGGCTACGTCTTTCAGGACACACTATGTACTACATACCATCATGATTTCTATTTTCCACATGGGCCGATCAAAATGGCTGCAATCATACGGAGCAATCATTTGGACAAAATTAAAATTTGGCACACTTGTTTCTTTCACCATAACCAACATTTCAGGAGAATTTCAACGAGATCTAGGCACAAAGCCGTATGATCCAACCTTAAAACAATCCACGATACGGTTTGTCTTATTTTTATTAAGAAGGGATATGTGTTGCACCTTTTATATACTAAGTAATACCACTGTATTTCTAAGCAGACAAGCAAATGTTAAAAAACCATGTTCATTCTTTATTTGATGGTATCTCCCTCTTTTTTCTGTTGCCATTTGTTAAAACTGTCGCGATGGTTCTGAAGCCATTTGTTGACCCTATCACTGTTTCCTTGCTGCCATTTCTTTGCCCCATTACTCCATTTGTGTTGCCATTTATTAATCTTCTCCATATTTCCATCCTGCCACTGAATTTCATCACCGTTTTCCTGATGCAATTCGTTCATTTTACGGGCTTTTTCCTTCTGCCACAGCGTGAATTTACAATGATGGTCGCAAACTCCCTCGGTTTCTTTCTTGCAATCCCCGGACAGAATCCTGAAAACACACTTCCCAGTTGCAGTTATCATCTTCCTCCTCATCAATCTGGTAATGACAACACTCTGGTTTGTGGCTCATATCAGGGATCATCTTGTGAACTTGTTGGTATCTTTGTTTCCATCTGTACTTATTGATCAGCATCCTCTTGCACTTGATGTCACAGTCCGAATCTTGCTCACACTCATCTGGGCAGGTGTTGTGCATGCATCCGTCAGTGCAGTTGTCCTCACATTGTTGAACAGGACATGGTATTTCTTCTATCTCTTGTGCTTCGGTGTTATCGGCGATATGTTCATGTCCTTCTGCTAGTGAGTTGGCAAGTAATAGCAAGCTCAAGAGGGGAACATGTTGTAAGAATTTAACCATCTGTTGGAAAGAAAATAAGCAGAACACGTTCCTTAGTTGACATTGTTGGACATTCACCAATTTGATATTTTTAACAGTTTTTAATGGGGACTCTGTTTGTGTAAAAGTTAGCACTTTACATTTGACAGGAGATTTTGTGGAGGATACCAATTTCTCTAAAATCTTGATCAGTTGTTCAAAGGTTTATTGAACAAACAAATACAAAAGAAAACTGCAAACTTTGTTTTGAACTTGTGTGCTATCGTAATCGTCCCTATAGTAAACCATGCTTTGATTTTCTGTCATGCAATATTGGCACTAGCACTTATCCCTATCTTTGACTGGGATGTCTGTAAGGTTTATGGTAAAGTTAGTCTGATTCAGTTGTCAATATTTCCAATGTATTTGGCACATGATGTGACAAAGTATTGTCTACTTTTACAGGTTAGTTGTAAAGTTAGTTAGATCAATTCTTTTGCTGAAATTTATCATGATTGTTACACAATCTGATAGATTATTATGTTTTCAGAATCTACCGTCCTATTCATTTGTACACAACCAGTAAATCCAAGAATTTCACATACTGGATCCAATTTAAGTCTCCCTATGACCCGACTTTAATAAAGTCGGATCCAATCCGGGTCCTTTTTTACTGCATCAATCCCCATTTCCCGATAAACTGCTGTATCACGTACGTTTTTTATTACCGATCGTATGTGTTCCACAAGTACGTATCGAGACTATTGTTGTCGACCAGGATCTCTGCCAGGGATCACTGGAACGACCCTCGACCATAAGCGATGGTCAAAATCCTCACAAACGGCCAAAGACGCCATTTGGTTGAATCGCATGGGGGGAACGATTGAAACTGATTAACGTCGTTGTAAATGATCCAAAACATGAAAATGGCGTCGTTAGAACGGGTTTTCCAAGACTACAGACCGGACATGATATAAATGACGTGGTTCTGAAACCTGGAGATTATTATAAAGTTTCAAGCGAGGCAGATCAATTTTTGATGGGTATCACAGCACTCTGGCCAGTCTCGGCAGCGCACTGTGACGATTACAACTAACTAAATGATAGCACTACACTAGCTGGTGGGCTGAACTATGAATTTGGTCCAATAAGTTGTGTATTTTGAAATCACAGTTAACGACATTTTTCATGTGTTAGTACCATGCACATACACCATGATCACATCGCTCGCGTCCATGATGGCCATGACGTACCATGATGCATGGAGCAGCATGGGGAGTCTCTGCAGTTATTTGGTACGGTATGTGTTTTAAGCGGCAACTGGACATTTTCACAAAAATATAAATTTCATTTTCCTTCAATTTGCCTCTCAAATGCTAGTCTAGGCATTGGAAGAACAGAGATATATTTACGCTAAAAATCACTTTACCCCAAAAATAGGGACATTGATATGAGGATAAAGATATCCAGTAATTTTGTAGGCTAACTTTTAAAACTTAAAAAAAAAAAAAAAAAAATGTGTATTTATTACATTATATTTTTTGACTCGTACGCACTAATTAAAACCACAACAGGTTCTATACCGGTCAAACAGGGTGCAAGCCGTGGGAAACATGCATACAACTGCGTGTGTTCTTGTGTTACATGCCTTTCGTCGTCTGCTGAATTTCGCGATCGCCGGCGACGCTACATTTATAAAATCGTTCCGTATACCCATAAGGAAGCTGATTTGGTCTTAACATTTCGGGTGCGGGCTTTGTATATCAAAGCTTTAGCAAACCATGCAAATATCGATTTTGAAAAAATCTTGAGGCGCACTATTTTTTCAATTTGCCAGTGTCTCTTTAAGGCTCGCTGTCTCTTGAATTGATAACGATTCTGAAAACCTAATAATCATAAAAGGGATCCATTCTTCGTCCAATGCAATTTATTGGTCCCGTCATGAGTTGAAAATATCGGGCTCGGCTTCGCTTCGCCCATATTTTTCACTCATGACTCGACCATAATTTGGTGCATTGGACTCCATTGGATCCAATTTTATAAAATATGACCTACATGTCACTTTGTGTATGATGTTTTTTGTCAAAAACTAGACCAGGCTGACTAATTTGAAAGGCAACCTAAACACCAAAAGTGAACACAAACAAAGTTCAATAACCCCTATCGCTGACCAAAACTCCTAAAAGCTCACTGAGCTGGAACTAGACAGGCAGGCCGCAGAGGTCTGGAAATGCCTTTATTTATTTTAACGTTCCCCGTAATGCACATTCAACGTTTATTTTGAATATTATATGTTTGCACTAGTGGACTACAAACCACTCGTATCGGTTGACTTTCAACTTTGTTAAAAAATGTACAGGCAGTTAGTTAAGAACCATTCTTGTTGATCATCCTTTCAAATCAAGAAAATAAATTTTCAAATTTGATCCAAATCGGAGGTTATGTTGAGTAAAAATACAATGACGATTACTCTTTCAAAACTTTGAATGTTTCCTTAGCGAAGTTTATCACAGCGGAGACCCTATCATGAAACCGTACCGATATGGCTTGTTAAAATATAAACAAATTTAAAATTGAACTTGGGGTAATACATGCAGGAACTAGCATTTTATAATGCAAGTTCCGACTAAAAACGGAACGCACATATACTATTTTACACTAAAGATGCAGAGAAAATGGGACCGCTGTTTCACAGGTCTTTCTATATGAACTATTGACGGGCGACTCTGGCTGCAAATCATCAGCTGTGGTGTGAATGGAGTTATGCACCATGCAAAAGCCCGTACAAATGGAGTTCAATTTTGTTAACAATACAGCGTGGGTTGCGATGCGTTGATTTCCAGCTATAAGTCGTAGCGAAATTGTTTATATTTCCTTTCACTATTTTTATCAGAAATTTGATTTTATCATACAACTGGCTTGGAACTTCTCTCATTTAGACACCATTTGAGTAACTATTTAAAGTTAGTAATACCGTTCAGAAACTAGCAAATTATGAACATCCCTTTGCGCGTAAAATTCAAATTGAAGTGGACTCGTGCTCGTTTGTATTTGCAGCGATAAATGTCCTATCGTTATTTAGTAACCTTTGGTCAGTGGGCTGTGTAGCAGACGTCAAGCACCACTGATCAATCTCGTATTGGAACCTTGCACGAAGGTGGAGTTGCCTTGTGCAGTTCATTCAACGAAGAGGTTTTGGCGGTATTCCTGAGAAAATGCAGAAGTTAAAATATGTGATGATTTCTCGTACCAACACTCATTGTGGCATATCGCTGGCTGGGGCCAGCGACTCCCTCTTGTGCTTGTCTCCCTTGCTCGGGAATGCTGCGCCGGCGGCCCCGGTTCAAATCCCACCACGGATGTCCCACCCTTCCTACCCCTCTTACCCCTCCCCTTTCCCTTGGGAGATGAAGCCAAACAGTGTTTTAGGGATACACTCGAACACCATAAAATAATAATTTGTATAAAAGGGCCAATAATATTACTATAGCAACTGGTTTGCCATTAGATTCCATCATGGTAGAAGATATCTGTTGCTGATAAATAGACACTTATACAATCTTATTTTTATTCTGGCGCTTCATACGTATGTCGAGGGTATGGTTTTCATTAGAGGAATGTATTGAACCATAATTTGACAAAGCTAACAGTGGTGGCCGCTCCCTGTTAATTGAACTACAAAGATTACACTTCTACCAGATCCCAAGTTTAAAAACTGGTATGATCCCACCCCCTTAGGCTAGCGGCAGATCTCAGAGCGTTTAACTAATGTGACGCACCCCTTACATGTACATAATTTGTAAAAACAACTTGTCTAAAATTATCAAAATCAGTTCTAAGCGTGTTCTCACTTCTAGTCTGTGCAACATTTTCGTGAAAATGAATTAAATTTCATCTCCTTTTTTTCCCTTTAATATCAGTGACAAGCGATGGTACACCACGTTCCTGACTCCAGCACATAATGTTCTATTGAGAATTAAATCCCCCTTTATACCTAGGATGAAATAGAGTAACAACGGGCCGTTTCAGATTCTCTGGGACGGCAAAATCATTTTGTTATTTTCCATACGGTCAAACTTTTTGAATTTTTTTCACCGCCCGGTTTAGATTGAACTACAGCCTCATCACGATAAAAAATAAAACTAAAACGTTTGGCTGGGAGTTTAAATACCTTTGATCGTATATTTCATCATTTATTACAAAAAGAACCCCTAAAGATGATTAAAATCATTAAAGAAGTTTGATTGGGCCAAGCTATGACCTAACATTCTTGGTGCAGAACCACACACCATAACTTAATCATATTAATATTGGGCCTCTTTTCTATTCAATTAAAAGTTTGTTGCGGCACCGGTTCACATGCATTTTCATATAGGTGAGTGTTTTCGATTTCTGCTATGAAATCTCAAAATTGATAGAATGGGGTTCCGGCAAGTGTACGGGTTTGGTTTCTGGACCAAGATGTTAGGTCACAGTTGCCACAATTTTTTTCTCATTGCTTTGTTCCCTTGTTTTCCCTTTCGAATAAAGGAAATATTAGTCAAAGAAATTGAACACAAAGTATGAACCTCTAACTTTATTTATCGGTGAAAGAGGACGGGTAATTGGTGTTCCACTGTCATGAAAATATGGCTTAACTAAACTCGTGGTGATGGTCTTGCACCTGCAATATTTTCAGTTGCATGGGTAATAAAATGACTCTGCAGTGGTCCAGATGAAAAAGAATCTTTGAAGTGTTTTGGTCTTAGTCAATAGCCCCCATTATTTGCTGGAGTCAAAGATCCTGGTATACATCCCATAGTCAATGATATTCAGGTCATAAATTGAGATGAAATTAAATTCATTTTCTCGAGAATTTGCACATACTAGAAGTGAGAACACACTTAGAACTGATTTCTGAAATTTTACGACAGATTTATTTTCGGAATATTATGTACTTCCCAGGGGTGCGCCTACCTGGTCTTATCCGAGCATCGTTTATCGCTTTGGCATCATGCCTACTTGGCATGCCACTGTTAGTTGACAACAAGGTTAACTTCTACCAGACCTAAGTTGACAAAACATGATATGTGGGTTGTGGGTAGTGGTACCCAACTCTGTCCTCATTAATTTGTGCATATATGAGCTCATTTGCAAATTTGCTCTAATTAGTCATTCTACACTGCCCTGATCCAATGTCCCCAAAGTTGATGAAACTCGTAGGTGGGTAGTGGCATGCAAGTATACTATGCACTTGTCATCACTATTTTGTACATTTAATGGGCTCATTTGAATAGGGGATCTTACAAGTTTTTAACTTGCAGTATTTTTCATATTATCTTCTCTTGGCAGTGGAGCATACACAAAAATACACCAGATTCTTAAATTTTGAGCTATTACTCCCGAAGTTTGGATTTAAAGCAAAAAGGTTATGTTTAATCATGGTGGCCGCATATGAACATATATGTGGTCCATAGTGTGGTCAAACCAGAGTCAGAAAATGCAAGAAGGCATCCAGTGCAAGAGCTGCCATTTGTTAGATTCCCATCAAACATACTTGCTAAGTCTTTGGTCATTGGCACTGAATGGTTTTCCTCAGTGACGCAGTCTGTTAGACCATTTCAGAGCCCTTGACTTATGAAATACAAATTGAGTTATCCTAATCAATGGCAGGACCCAAATTCTCACATGCAGTATTGCACTTGCAACCTTCTTGCATTGATGATTAGGACCTTTTTGTTCCATACCATTTAAGAATGTTTTCTCAGGCATAACTTTTTGTTGTGCTACTTGAAAAAAGTATTAGCTTGCTTCTGATTGCCAAAATCTTCTATTTTGCTTGGTAAGTTGGGGCAGTGGTGTTACCAGACCTTTGTAATTTGGGGAGGGTAGAAAGGGTTCTGAGGGGGAACATTTGGTTCCTCGATAAAACACTACATTCCGTCAGTTCATGCTGGTTATTCCACTTTGGTGCTTTAATTGGCAATGTCTGATATATCTGTTTATTATGCAACTATTGTGTTTGTCAACTCCTCCTTCTTTTTTCAGTACTTGTTTGTACCCACCCCAAAAAAAAAATTGCCAAAGTTAAAATACAAATATATTCAAAATTTGCATAAAAAAAAGAAACAAAAACTTAAGATATTGTCCTGAACACAAACAACCAAATCTACAACCGTGCATGTACGAAGACAGCTACGCAAGGTCACCTAAAGGAATTGGTAAGTCAGAATATTTTAAAGCTTCAAGGGGTTAACAATTTAAATTTTTCACTATTCACATATATTTTTTTTTTATAACAGTGCTGATCAAGAATTAGAGAATGTTAGTTTAGTTCATCTCGTCTAATTAACCAACATCCATATCCAGGATTTGGTTCATTTGAAAGAGACCTGGCACATTTAAAAATAGATACACCCTCAAGATTTTTCAATTGATATTTTTTGGCATGGTTGTAATCTTTCATATACATTATCCCTCACCTGAAATATAAAACCAAATCATCACCCTTATGGTCAAAAAAACAATTTTATAAGCTTTGGCATCATGGCCTACTTGGCACTGCCACTGTTAAGTGGACTAAAAAAAGGTAACTTTCTACCAGCTACTAAAGTTGACAAAACATGATATGTGGGTTGTGGGTAGTGGGTACACTATGTCATCATTATTTGTGCATAGTAATTAGCTCATTTGCCAAATTTGCTCTAATGAGTCATTACTAAACTGCTGATTCCAATGTCCAAATTTGATGATGATTGAATGAAACTCGGTGGTGGGGGTAGTTAGTGCAGCAAAGTTAAGTACTATATGGCACTTTGTAATCACTATTTGTACAATTATGGGCTCATTTGAATAGGGGATCTTACAAGTTTAAACTTGCAGTCAGTATTTTTTTCATATTATGCTTTCTACTTGGCCAGGGAGGCATATCAACAAAAATACACCAGATTCTTAAATTTTGAGCTATTACTCCAGAAGTTTGGATATGAAAAAGCAAAAAATGTTATGTTAATATGGTGGCCCATATGAGAACAGTATATGTGGTCCTTAGTGTGGTCAAACACAGAGTCATGAGAATGCAAGAAGGTCGAAGGCAATAGCTGCCATTGTTAGAAATTCCCATCAAACATTACTATTATGCAAAGTCATTGGTCATTGGCACTTGAAATGGTTTCTCAGGTGACGCCGTCATGTGAGGAAACCATTCAAGAGCCACTGACTTTTAGGAAAATAACAAATTGAGTTATTCCTAATAAATGGCAGGACAGGGACAACAAATGGATCACATGGCGGCAGCTATTGCACTTGCAATCCTTAGTGCATTGATGAGTTATGGACCTTTTGGTTCATACCATTTAAAAGGGAAAGTTTATCAGGCATCATACAGTTTTTGTTTGTGCTACTTGAAAAACGTATTAGCTTGCTTCTGATTGCCAAAATCTTCTATTTGATGTGGTAAAGGTAGGGGCAGAAGTGGTGTTACCAGACCTTTGTAAATGTGGGGAGGGTAGATAGATTGAGGGTAGAAAGGGTTCTGAGGGGGAAAACTTTGGGTCCTCGATAGAATAGAACATACAGTCAGTCAGTCAGTTATGCTGGTTATGCCACTTTTGTGTGCCTTTAATTGGGCAATGTCTGATATATCTGTTTATTATGCAAACATATTGTGTTTGTCAAATCTCACTTCTTTTTCAGTACTTGTTTGTACCACATACGCCATAGGACGGATGAATTAAACATGTGTAGGCATGACTAGTAATTGTCATGGAACACAAACAAACCCAAATCTAACCAACCGTGCATGTACGAAAGAAGCGTAACCTAAAAGGTCAACCTAAAAGTAATTGTTAAGTCAGAAATATATTTTAAAGCTTCAAGGGGTTTAACAAGTTAGAATTTTTCACTATTCACATATATGTTTTTTTATAACAGTGCTGATCAAGAATTAGAGAATGTTAGTTAGTTAATCTCTCTAATTAACCAAACATCCAGATCCAGGATTTGGTCATTTTAAAGAGAAAACACTTTTTATCACAAAATTTAAAAATAGAACACCCTCAAGATTTTTCAAAATTGATATTTTGCATGGTTGTAAAGCTTTCATCTACATGAGCCCTCACCTGAAATGATTAAGACCAATCAGCACCCTTATGGGTAAACAAACAATTTTATAATAAAGTGACTCTGGCGACATTTATTCAGCAGATGATGGAAATAGCATTTAACACAAGAAAACTCAAGCCAGAGTTGATCCCCCATGGCGTGTCCTCTGTTTGACCGGTTTTTGATTAAAGTTACAGCAAACTTAAGTTAGGCCTACAAGTACCGAATGCCTTTAGCCTCTGATTAATGTCCATATATGTTTTTGGGTTATAATATTTAAAATAATCGCTATTCTTCCAATGGCCTAGACTATAATTTGCGAGAAATGAAGAAATTTCATATTTATGAAAATGTGCCAGTGCTGCTTTAAAAAACTGTTGTCTACCTGCTTACTCTGCCAAAATTCACAGAAATGTAAAAAAAGTCATATAAACCAGTAATGTGATGTGGCCGATGAAATGGATGAAGCTAAACAAGAATATGAAAGAAATTACATAACCCTGTTCTGTAACATCAGATTTATTCAAACTTGCTTTGCTTAAAAATCAATGTAGGGATCATTCAATTCATACTGATGTATGTATCACAAGATCAATAGTCAATGTGAACTTACTAGCTTTATATGAATGTACCTACCTTGATGTATGTTAACTCAAAGTTTAAACTTGGTTTCTGTTGAGTTCAAATTTACTCGCCGTTTCTCAGCTTGCTTGATTGGAAAGGAACCATCCGGGTCAATATTGCTTATTGGACTAGTTCAGGTGTATAGGTGTATTATATGTGTGTGTATAAACTACCACAAGGAAGGTTTGCAAAAACGGTCCCGAGTGGTTAAAACTAGTATTAACTATTGTCTAATAAAGCATGAAGGCTATTGCTAAATTGCTGTAAAACTTGATAGGTTAAAGGCCGACTCAGAGATTTCCTGAGGAGGGCGCCCTCAATTTCCAAAAAAATCGTGTTTTTTGCATGTACATAATGCTTGTCCATATACTAATCACTGTGTGAAATTGCTAAGCTTAAATCGAATTCCTTCATATAGAAAATCACAACTTTGTTATAAAATTCCGGATCCGGAAATTTTGTTATACACAGTATCCTATGGGACGTAATACTACACATAAATGTTTACTGCATCAAAACGAAAAATCCGATTCAAATTTCGGAATTGTGCATTTTAGGTTACTATCTTTAGTTCTAGTTGACTATTACACAAAAAAATAATATTGCTAAATTGCTGTAAAACTTGATAGGTTAACTAATAAAAAATCCCTTTAAAAGGGAAGAACAGAAAGCCATCTTCGTGCCATGGAATCAACTTTAGACTTGATTTGGTGGTCTTGTTATAAATGGATTTAAAATTTGTCAATAACAATAGTTTGGTCAGCATGTCAAAGTACATTATTGCCATCTCTCTCCTTGGTCATTTCTTTTGTTTTGAAAAGTTTAGGGGATGATTCAAGTGCTGTGTATACCTTGGGGGAGAAAAACGAGAATGCAAAGCAAAACTACAATCTTGTTTGTAAGTCCTTGGAACAGTTGTCAATATTGTCAAATGTGTTTTCAAAGATATGGGCTTGATGCCCATTGTCACTTTAACTTTCTTTCCCCTTCCCATGCCCTCCCAAGTCAGTATTGAAAATTTAATAGGCAGAGAGATTGCCGTGTGTATCATGTTAACACAACAATGAATTGGGATGGAAGTGTTCCAACAATTATGAACAAGATTGTAGGATTTCATGGTTCTGGCTAGATGCAGGCATTGTATTCAGAGAATGTACAGCATAACTACCTTGTTATTTTAACAATGGTTGTATGGTCATGAAACTTATTGGCTGGTATTCTGAAAGGGAGACTAACTTTAGACCCGGGTTTAAACCGGGTTAGTCCTACAAGAGTGGACTTTTTTCCTTCCAACATACTCTAAAAATGTGCTGTAACGGGTGAGAAAATTCCTCTTGGATGGGCCGTTCTGGCCCATCCATGAGGAATTTTTTCACCTGTTACATTTAACTTTCACAGTATTTTGAAAGGAAAAAGGTCCACTCATGTAGGACTAGCTCTGGTTTAAACCCGGGTCTAAAGTTTGTCTCCCTTTCAGAATATCAGCCATTGTGTGTACTAAATTTTTGTAAAAGCAGGCGACACTTGTGGTTCGAGAACCGCCTTGTTTAAAGGTGCATTTATGATTCCAGCATACCTAGTTTTATTTATTGTTCACTAATATCCTTGAGAAAAGCTTATTCACAAAATTTGAGCTAATTCCAATCTTGCGGTTTGTGTTATAAAGCAATTGCTTGTTTCCCACGGTCTCATAGGCCACTGTGCTGTAATTTTTGTCTATTTATGGACAGAAAATACAAAATTGCAATTCTTAGAGATACGACCAAATTTGCATGTAAGATTAGATACACATGGATTACTAATGTTAACTGTACAAATGATATAAAAGTCGGGGGGGCAGGGTTATGGTTCACAAAATGCCCCTTTAATATTGCAAAATAAAAAATATATAAATTACTGCATTTGCAGAAGCAAATTCAACCAAAGTGGTAGCAATCCCTCAAAAATTGGGGCAAAAATTCAAATGTTATTCCATTTTCCCCCCATGTTTTGAGCCAAGGGGACAACTGCAACCCAATATTTCAAACCAGGGGAGCAACTTCCCCCTCCCAATTCCAATTCAATGAAGTACTCATGTGGCTTTCATATAATCATTTGATTTCCTAACACTATGAAGCTGCTTTTGGAGTCATTTTAAAGCTTACTTTTGTCCCCATTTTGTGAGAGTGTATCACATATATTACAGTTGCTGTCAGAATCCTTCAGAGGTCGGGCAACGCGCGCGCCGCAATATTTGCATAAAAGAGGCGGAGACTATGGTTAGCCTCAGGCGCGATTAACCAATGGGGAGGCCAAAACCTTACTTCAAACAAAGCCAATCGGTATCATTTCCGTGTTGACGCACGTCACGCTCGGCGCACGGTAAATAACTCTGAACAATTCTGACAGAGAGTATAAACACTTATATTAAACAAAAAAGTGAGTTGGACATCTGACATTCAAGACCAAAGTGTGAATAGAAAGGCAAACATATTTTCTAGCAAAAGAAACCCAACTATGTAGACCACCTTTCAGTGAGTGAAAAAGTTAGACAAGCACAAAATGGGAGCAAGTTTGGCAGAAAAAAAGGGAGTAAATTAGATACTAGGGTATTGGCTGGCCACTGCAGGACCCAGCAAAAATGGTGACATATAGCAGTCAAACTCATTCACAGTTTTAAGGAAGTCTGTGGCTTCAAGGCACACAGACCTCAGTTGGTATTGATAGATATGCCAACATGCCACCGGTACTGCCAATGCATTGTGGAGCTTTGGCATGCAGAGCTCCAAAACCATCAGGCCACAATTTGGCACAAATTTTAATTTGGGTGCACTCATAACAATGCGGTAAATATGAAGCCAAGTCTTGATGAATCAGAGTTAAGTTTACAGTTAGTGAAGGGGTGTATTTGATTCGGAAAAATGAGCCGGGAAATGAGCATTATCCAAAAATGTACAAGCTATCCCAGAAGACTGATTTCTGGGAAGAGATGGGGGGTCTCGAAGTGTTAACTTGCTGTATCAGTAGGTACTTCATGTTATGTATCACTGTAAAATACTGTTGTCAGTCACCCGTTAACAACTGTTTTAAAAACTTTCAAACAACTTTTTAAATGGCATTTTACAGTGTACCAGACTTAAATATTATACAAATATTGGTTGCCTGTGTATGCAACAGTCTATATGCCATGAGAGACGGGTTAAAAAATAGGGCCGGAGGGTAACTGTAAACGCTTATTGCCTGTAGGTTCCCTCAGCAAATAGCAATCGCAGTACACCTGCTTGGGCTATTTTTTACCCTTTCAGTTAAACAGAGTGAGCTTATGTTGTTGTTTCCGGTGTGTTGTTTTTGTTGTTTCCAGTGTTGTTTTTGTTGTTTCCAGTGTTGTTTTTGTTGTTGCAACGTAGTGGCAGTGCAGACCACACCGCTGTAGTGAACCATTTGAATAAGCAACCAGTTCCAGTTCAGATATCTCTCTTTCACCAATTTAACTTGCTACCTGTAAAACTAAAATTGTACACAAGATAAAATGCTATCTTGATAAGGATAGGATTCACACAATGGTTAGATCACTGTACTTTTGTGAGTGATTATTGTAACCCTGGCTAAGTAGCTGTTCTGAAAATGATCATTACACCCACTGGTTTAACCCCATGGGCACTACCACCTATGATACAATCTCTTGATTGGTTAATTTACAGGACACACATGGATATCCCTCTGAGTAACCAATCAAAATATGAAAATCTATATTTATGTGTAAACCATACCACCATCTTAGCTCTATTACAGTATCTCTGATTTTGATCATTACATTGTATACATGCCAAGTAACCAATCAAAATAGTGCTTAGATGTGATAGATGGAAGGTACTGCCCACTGGCTTCAGATATGACAATGCATCCAACTGTGTATGTTTACAAATGCATCAATAGCCATTGGCTGGAGTATCTTATGATTTTTTATCTTCATACCACACTTATACTAACTCCCAGCACAGCAGCAGGTTATGATCCATCTATAATAAAACCAAATTTGTCATTCCCCATGTAGCTAAAGCTTTTTGGGCAAAGTCTTGTCCATCTAGGCACCCTGCATATGGAACTCCCTACCCATCCACATTGTGAATTGGACTCAAAAGTTTTAAAAGTAGCTCAAGACTTAAGGCAAATAAAGGTTATGACAAAAACTTAATTTTTATCATCAGTATTTTGTAGTCCTGTAGTGAAAATCCCAGGAGTAGTCAGGTGTTCTCAAACAAACTACACACATGAGTGACTATGAGGACTTTGACATGGGGATATGTCGGTGAAAGGGCATGTGTCACGATAAAGGTCCTTTCTGTGACAAAAGTAAAAGTGGTAGACTTTCAGTGTGAAATCGTTAAATTAGACACCTTTCAGTAGTTTTTTGTGTGCAAACTTTCATCAAAAGTAACTATTTTTAACCCAAAATTGGGGGGGGGGTCTATTGGTAAGAGGAAAGAAAGACGGGTCTTGTGGTGACCGCAAATATACTAGACAACAGACTTGGCATATACCATAATAAAACATTCCCCTAGGCTGAATGCATTTAATCCTAATCCAGCTTGTCTAGACATTTACATAGCTAACCAGAACCTTCTCGCATCAAATATTCTATAAGTTTGCTATCTTTGTATTTTATATAGGCATGCAAAAATCTGATGGTGATTTTTGTTTTTAAGCAGGAAGGGGGGGGGACACATTATGGATTCATTGGTTCCACTCGCCCTTTTATGGCAAAAGGGCGTAACTCAAGTTATACTTTTTTGCCTTGAAAGGGTTTTCCTGCAAAAACAATGCATTAGGGATACATATTTTTAAAAAAATATTTTTAGCATGACTTAGGCTTGATATTTAAAAAGAAAAATGTATCCCAGAATGCATGGTTTTGCAGGAAAACCCTTTCAAGGCAAAAGGTGTAACTCGAGTTACGCCCTTTGCCATAAAAGGGCCGCACTGTTGTCGTTGTTGAGGCTGTGTTGTTGTTGTCTTGAAAAAGGGTTAACATTTGCCTGTAATATATCCACATACTTTGATGGATTTAAACAAAATGCATCACAGGTGCAATATGGGATTCCCCATTTGTTGATGAGGTCAAGATCACATACCAAGGTCAAAGGTCACATACCAAGGTCAAAGGTCACATACCAAGGTCAAAGGTCACATACCAAGGTCAAAGGTCACATACCAAGGTCAAATGTCACATACCAAGGTCAAATGTTACATACCAAGGTCAAAGGTCACATACCAAGGTCAAAGGTCATGTGAAGTCAAGTTGTAAACTTGGTTTATGGAGATTACAGGCAAAGCCTCATTATGTTTTGAGGTTAAAGGTCACTATCAAGGTCAAATGTCTATGAGCCGATTCATTCACAAACCGACGATGCAGTACACAAGCGGTCCGAGGACCGATGTATTTTTTTATGGCATCAAGTAGGAAAGCCAGTAATTTCTGAAAACTAGTTATCATGTCTTGTCCAATTCTTGTAAAAACTTGCAGGTATGCCAGTAATGACATTTCTTTGGAAAATTGTATGAACTTAGATTTGAAAATTTTAGCAACTGTTGTGTTTTGGGTCATTGATTGTTTTTTGGGCATGAATCAAGTAGTATTAAAAAGTGAAAAAGTATGGTGTCTGTGACTCTTGTCGCTACAATGTCGCTTGCTGTCTGAAAGCCATGTGTTATTAATGTTGGCCTTGCATCCCAATGTCTGTTTATATAAAAGGCTCAGTTCAGTCACCAAATAAGCAAAGATATTGTAATTCATTCAGGTACATGTTGCATTATTTATATTCAATGATATAATTTACGTAGAGTTAACGATTACAACAATGTGCCATTTTCTATTGTTAAATAATAGAAGGTATAATATGAGCTTTGGTAAAGAATGTTGTCTTTGAATGGTACCACTTTATAGGCTACTGGCCATCATTGATGCTCTGGTTTGATTTACTGATTTAGCAAATCAACTGGAGAGCCTTTAATATTGGTTTGATATGTTTGCTTGTTTTTGTATGGGTGTGATTGTTTCTGCACACCGTGATTATTATTTTGTTGTTCTTGATGTACAACAAATACATTATTTTGATAAAGATTTAAATCACTTTAGTTGTTTCCTATTACAGGCACATCAGTGATTTGACCTAAATCATAAAATTAAAGGGCAACGAGAAGATTTCACTAACAGGTGTCCCGAAAAAAAATGTGAAAATTCTGATTTTGGCAGTGGGTGTAAAGCTTTATATCAAAAAAAAATATCCCCATCTGAAGGGGTTAAGCTGAGAAACCTTATACTTTGTAACAAAAATTGTGTAATTTTATTTTCGTATAGGAGCAAATACGAAATTCAGCTATGTTTTCTATTGAAATATAAGCATACACAAATCACCTTTTGTTTCCATTTTAAGTTGTTCTGTAAACAAAATAACAGGTAGGGAATATATTGAGGCATCTATCTATATGAAAATCACTTACAATCACAGAAAATATGAAGACTTGAAATCTCTCGTGCACCTTTAAAGAATCACAAAAATCAGTTTTTTGCATTTTTGGAACAAGATAGGTATCACGAATATGCCCTGCAAGTGATAAGTCTGAGAGCAGCCTAATAAGGACAAAATTGATATTTTAGTCATTACGGTTCATACGGAACAATTACTATCAAACATGTAAATGAATGGGGATTCCTATCTCTGAACATTGCTGTTTTCTTCCTTTACTGTCAATTTTTCAGTGGGAAAAATATACCTTCTGAAGAGTCCTACAGACTTATCTTTCCTTCTAAGCTATTTCTACAAATTTAAAATATTTTTATCTTCGGGTGAAATGTGAATCACTGATAGTGTCTTTTTTACACGCACTTATCGTAGTATATCTGCGTTGGTCCTGATCCAAGGTGAAATTAATATCGAGTGAAAATATTCGAGGGCATAGTAACAAACCATGAGAATTTTCAGTGTGATTTTCAGACATATTTCAGTGCCAAATCTGTTATGGATTTTCGTGGATGCTAACCATTTTTTATCAGGGATTTCACAGATTGGTTCGCATACATTGTGTAATCAGGGTTGTTATTTGCTCAATGCACTGTGGAGTTAGTGTTCCGTAGGATTCACACAGGTAAACAGGCTTACAAGTCAAAAATATATTGTTATTGACTTCTCCAATTGCAACCTTTGTGCAAGGCACGGTGTGGTTATGTCACTGGGATATGTTGATCCCTCCAACCCTGTCAGAACCTGTGTAGGTTGTATAACACAGAAGTAAGTGGTTTGATGCCACAGTTCATGCGAAAGCCATCTCAAAAACCACTGATGTAAGAATAGGCTTGTTTAGACACATGATTCTGAACAGTACTAGTGTTGCCAACAAAAATTTTGCTCAGGGTGGCGCTTGGGAGGGCCAAAAAGTAGCCCCAATTTTTTACCTCAACCAATTGGTTTCTATGGGAAAAAAATCACCGATTACCCCACAGAACCGCCGACCGAGGAAAATGGCACTTTGAGGCACTTTTTGACATTCAAACGTAGCCTGAGTGGGTGGAAATTAAAGCGTGGGGTTGGCAACACTGATTCTGAATGTGATTCATGAAAAGCTAATTCTGATTTTTAGGGAAAATGACAAATTTAATTCAAAGGTGCCATTCAGACCCAAAAGTGTTAACTCTATGACAAAGCAATATGTTATTATTGAATAGGAGGGAAAATACTCAAGCAAAGAAAACCCATACAGACATAATGCCCTTCCTGTCATTTGATAATATTTTTATTAAAGGCTGACTCCGAGGTCCCGATGAGGCGCAACCTAACTTTTTCAAACAAATCATGTTTTTACTATACATAATACTTGTCCATATCCCTAATCACTGTGTGAATACTAAGCTCAAATCGAAGTCTTTCATGTAGAAAATCTCAACTTTATTATAAAATTCCGGATCCGGGAATTTTTCGTTAGACACGGTATCATGGCAGTGTACACTGTTGCATAAATGTTGACTGCAATAAACAAACAATCCCGATCATCCAACTTGAATTAGGCATTTTAGGTGACTATCTTTAGTTCTACCTGGCTATTTTTAATCACTACACTACACCAAAATTTATATTTCCAATCTCTGAGTCAGCCTTTAAAAAAGGGTTACTAGTATGCCCCATCAAGATGATCTGAATAGCCTCTAAGTCTATAACCATCCAGCTTTAACATTCAGATTCACACCATTGGTTGAATAGCCATTGTGGCTATTTCATCCGATAGAGTCACAACAACGAGGTTCTATATAGATAAGAGAGTAAAGCGTTACGTCCATCTTTCAATCGTCTCGCATGTTTTGCCGCCACAAAGAAAACAAAGTACCAACAATAGAAGCAATGCTGCCTCCTCTTCTTCACCAATACGGTGGGTGCCGCTTTGCATATGATACACTAATCGGTAGTGGATACATTGATTTATGTGTGAAGGTGGCCAGGTCAATAATACTGCAACACCTGGAATCATTGTGTCTCAGATACTCTTTTTTCCCATAATGTAATGCACGCTTAGGTGAAAAGATGTATTCATGAGGCGGTTTATTTAAATCAAGAACTACTGACGTTTCATATTTTCATTCGTTGTGTGGCCATGGGAGGACAAAAAATTTAAACCAACCCAATAGCACCCAACCTTCCAACAACTGATATTTTGTCCGGATTGTTTTTAATCGAATTGGAATTAAATGTGTGTATACAAAGCAAACCCAAAACTAATAATTATTCCGTGCAATATTCAAAATGTCAGCGCCCAGCCACGGACGACTGGTTTTGAATGGGCTTTCACCCCCTGGGTCAACACCACATAATCAACTTTGTATTTTGTTCATGATTTACATAACATTCCACAAGGTTTAACTTTTGTGAATATGCCTATGCCAGACGGACAATGGACATATATGTTTGCTTCTATTGTAATAGCTAAAACTTACAAGCATGGAAAAATGCACTTTCTCATTGATTTGCCCGGCAACCCTCTTTTATAAATGATCCTTAAATCTTAGACCATCATCATGCATGTGTTGTCAAAAGTTTTGCCATCGCAAAGAATCATGCACCGTGTTTTTGTGCAGTTTTCGATATGGCTTCCAAAATAGCGTGGGCTATAATGGGTTCGTAGTTTGTCTATGACGATGTGACATATTTTAACCAGTAGTAGTGCAGAGTTCTAATATTTTTATAATAGGACTTGATCTCAGTATATGCGAAAAAAGCGTCCACCAACTCACTCGTTTTGGTTTTGGGTAATCAGCGAAAATAAGCTTGTTTGTGCCCTTTCTAAAGAATTATGATTAATGAGGACAATCCGAGTCCTTGGGTCAAACTGGCAATGTTTCTTGTCTCCTTTTTAAATTATTACTCAATGTTTAACCCCCTGAGGTCTACCACCTTACTTACAGCATCTCTGATTGGCTTATTTGATGATATAGCATGATATAACCTCTTATATACCAATCAAAACGGCATTATATACCTGTACAAACCTTAAGCTTTTCTTACCAAGTCTCTGATTGTACAAATACTCATATAACTTTAGTATACCAGTAAAATTGGCCTCAGGGGGTTAATACATACTGTCTAATCCACCCTCTTTCTTATTTGTGTTTTCATATAGCAGGCTCCTCATTACAGCCAAGCAGCTTCCACAGTGACGCTCTTTTACCTTTTAAGATACCCTAGGGTTGGCACTGCTGATGTTCACATTGCAATATACACTGTGACCAAACTGGAAACACCATAGCTTCAGATTGACCAAAGTGATCTGACCAGTAATGGTCAAGAAGAGGAGGAGAGAGAAGGAAAATGTGTGGTCTAGAGACAAGCAATGTGATGGTGTGGAAACAAGAGAGAATTAATGGTCATGTTGAGAAGGAGGTGGAGTCAAAGGGTGGCAGAAGAGTATCACGATATTACAGAAACTGACAGAGAACACTCAGAAGCATGTGCTGATAAGACCCTTCGCCCCTTGAAATAGTGCAGGCCCAAAGTCAAAGACCAAGACAAAGATAACTATGACCCCAGTCCAAGAATTTTGGCATAGGACCTCCACCCATTCCTCTGCATGGATATGAGAAAGATGAACAAAAGTGTGAACCCCAGAAGAGACCAAGCAATATGCCATTAATCTCCCACTTCCGCTGTCAGATACTGAGAAAGAAAGTGATGTGGGGTAGCTCATCATCACCTCCTCCATGTTAGTGACTGATATAGATGATCCCCCAGTGTTGGCTTCGAATGAAGTTGACTCACACACCAGGCCCTGTGTTAGACAGTAAGGGGAGCTTGCCGTCCATAACACCATTACCAGCAGAGATTTAGAGTGTCAATTACCAGATCCTAGTCAAATGGCAGATACTGTAGAATCAGCAGACTTGGCTAGTGTCATGTCATCAGAATGAATCCAACCCATCACAGGAAGGGGAGAATGGTACTACGCATGAAGTTGCTGAACGTAAGCTCTGCTGTGAGCAGCGTGTGGATGGTTGTAAATGGCAGCAAACACCAACAAAGCATTAATAATATCTGATGCTACCAGCGAACAATCACGTTCACCCTCAGGAATATCAAGTGATTTTGTCATGATAGAGCGAGAACAGTCGGGTGATGATGGTGATGAAGTGTTCAGATCACAAAGCCCCATGTCTGCTAGTTTGTCTCTTGACTCCCACAGTGACGATGAGCCGAGATCGCGTAACAGACCCAAGAAAAGAAAAGGAAGCCGAAGACGAATCAACAGTCCTCATGCCTTGCGCAGACTTCTGACTCCCCGTTCATCCAAAGAAAAGTTGGAAGTTGATCCTGCGACAGCCTCACAGCTAAAACCTACAGGAACCATAGGACGCATGTTTGGCAAGCTCACGCGGGGAAATTCGGCCAAAGCCAATAAATACCGCTACAGCCGAGAGATGAGAGATGTCACTAGGAGAGGTTCAAAGGGACCATCGTCATTAACTGACAGTGAATTGTCACTGATGTCATTGGTGGAGTCTGAATCCAAGGCGGTAACAGCACCAAGTGATGGGAAACCACCACCAAAAGTGACAAGAAAAACAAGTCGACCGACTCTAGAGACATCAGATATTGTAGTACATCCCCGTTATGATTTACAAGTGCAGGCTAAGCGCAAGATATCGGAGCATCAAGTTAGATGCCTTGTACAGACAAGGTACGTACTAGCATGGACATTTTATTATAATTAGTCAATGGTTTATTTGAATATCTTAAAATTTGTCTGTTAACTTCATTAAACCCTACCAAAGCATGCCATCTGCTGAATGGAAAAAAGATCATAAGGGCGACAGTTGTCTTGTACTATATTTACCAGGTATTGTAAAAGAGATTAAAATAAGAAAGATAATCCAGCATTTGGCTCGGTCCACCTTTAGCTCCCTCATCGAATCTAGTCACTGCCTTCAAATGAAAGTGAAAAGGCATGGAACTGGATTTAGAGATGCTAGACAATACTTCGAAGTTCCCAAAAATCCCAAAATAGAGGTTATTGTTGGTTGAACTGTTAACCCAATCCTGATGAAAAATCCTGATTTTGGTATATAATTTTCTTTTTCCAACTCCATTGAAAAAAAAAAAACTTCACTGTACATTACAAAAAAAAAAAAAAATATATGTAAATAATGGACGACGACAAGATTGTAAATGGCTTATGGTAACACCCATGACCTGCCCCGCATCAAAGCACCCAAATTGGTTTTTGGTTTGCAGTCTGTATTCTTGTAAAGTTTTTGATTCATTTAGCGAGTTGCTATATTGAATGAGCCGGATACCTTCATCGGAAGTTGTTGCCTTTTAGTTATTCATTATGCACCACAACTTGTTGTGATGAGTTAGCAAAATAGATGTGGCCCCATAAATTTCACTGGAATGTGTGACCCAGACTGACAATTCATATTTTCACTAGCCAAAGGGGCAATTTATCTGTCTGGGCCCTGGTATTGTGAGAATACAAAACCAGTTGTCAGTTTCTATAACCCTGTGTCAGTGAACTTTGAAATGGTCCCTGGGACACAGTTGCCATTGGAGCTATTTCATGGTTAATTGATCAAAGATGAGGCATACTGTAGCCTTTGACCTAGTTTAATGCAGGTATACCATGAAACAAATTTTGTATGTACCCATCAATGCGCCCTTGGTTTCAAGAGCAAGTTACCCCCATGAAGTCAGACTGAACTGCAATGAAGTCACAGAGTGAGTTTTGCCCCCTAATTTTTTTCTTGCCCCCCCCTAGTTCCCCCCCCCCCCCGACCGAAAGAAAAATGAGTGATTTTTGGCAAAATTAGGGAATTTGGGGCCAAAAATCAGCCATTTTGGGCCAAAATTGGTTAAAAATCTAAAAATATTTGATACTTTCCCCCAAAAAAGTTCTTCCCCCCCCCCGGGCGGATGGATGGGGGGGGGGGGAGAGGCGGATGGATGGGGGAGGCGGAGGGCAGCAAAAGCATTGATCCACTCTATATACTAAACTGATTACTATGAACTTGTAAAAAGCTAATGCGAAAGGCAGGCTTTTTAAAATATTTTTTATTGCTTTTTTGTGCCCACTTTTTTCATTCACGGCCGAATTTGCCTTCTTTTCGGAAAATTTAAAACAACAACTGCTAATTGACAAATGCACTAAAGAGACCAATTTTAAACAAAATGCATGTGGTCTTCTAGACAACTTTTTTTCTTATCCTGGCCTATTGCTGTATACATCTTTTTGGATAGGTTACAATATTCTGAGCTCATTTGCATATTTTTTTTTTAATTTATTGATCCGCTCTACAGACCAAACCGATTCAGTTAATGAACTTCCAACGTGGAATGGTGATAGAACCCGACAAGGTCATGTGCCTGTTAATACTTTTTGCAAGTTTATGAATATTGATGAGCTCATTTGCATAATTTGTCAAAAAGATGTGGATTAAACCACAGTTGTGGGGCCTCTTAGTTGCACACCGCGTAATTGTTTAACGATAGTACAATTTTGAGAATGACAGTCAGTTTTCCAATCTAAAAAGTGAATAAAACAATATACCTTTGTTAGGTTCAAAACATGGCAAATTTATCAGAATTCATCGTCTGTTTCATATGATATTGAGACACCTTTCCTTCAATACTTTTCAAAGTAATGTCAGTGTGTTTGTAAGCAAAATTGTACTATAGTTAAAAATAGGACTGTTGTATTTAATTTACAATTTCTAGTTTAATTTATGATTTGTAAGTAACTCATAAGGATGCAGGCATACAGTGTGGTCCAAAAAAAGTTTACACTTTTATATCTGCAAATCTCTCAAAAGTGGGTGGACATATCACAATTTTTTGAAGATATTTATTAACTACAATATCTTGTTATAACCTGGTGAAAACGGTATTCAAAACAAAGCTCAAATAACAAAATGGCGGCCATATAGCGAAAAATGGTCAAAACCCACTTGCACACACGTAAGTCTATGGGACGACCATTTATGGTTAACAGAAATCAATACCATTGAGTGAACTGGAGGTCTACTCACTTAACAAACTACTGAACACCCTTCAAGTTTGTGTGAAGTGTTTACCGTTTGAAAATGAATGAGAGAATATCTCAACCGTGAAACTGAACTTGAAATGCCTATTTACATAATAATTAAGTTGATTTCAATTGGGGAGCATTTTAAATTGAAAGATACATGCATGTTTTTCTTGTCATGACTGATCGAGACTCTGCTTGTACATTTTAGAAGTTTGCATGGTTTGAGGCAAGATCACAAAGAAGAAATATTGCAGCCGTTTTATTTTTAAATTTATAAGAGAAACTTGTAATAATTCGAGGTGTCTTAATTCGTACCTTTGTGGTTATTATTAAATACCAAATCCCATAACGGGGTGCATTGTTCAATGTGTGTGTATCAATTTTGGATATAATTCGTGACCACCAACAGAGTGATAGACTTACGTGTGTGCAAAGTGGTTTTTGACCTTTTTTCTCTAGATGGCGGCCATTTTGTCATTTCAGCTTTGTTTTCAACGCCGTTTTCACCAGATTCCAACAAGATATTATAGTTAATAAATCCCTTCAAACTATTTTGATATGTCTACCCACTTTTGAGAAATTTGCAGATGAAAAAGTGGAAACTTTTTTTTGGACCACTCTGTATTTACTTCTTTGCTATTGTTCATTCAAATTTTTACGCCACTGGGTCCACCCCAACTTGACTTGTGATAGAATCCTTGAACCAGAACATACCCGCCTCACAGAAAACCAGGTCCACCCCAACTTGACTTGTGATAGAATCCTTGAACCAGAACATACCTGCCTTGCAGAAAACCAGGTGTGCCCAACTTGACTTGTGATAGAATCCTTGAACCAGAACACATCAATTACTTGCTAAAATATATTCTTTCTGCCTGTAATGAATATGTAGTCCAATTTGGGGATCTCAGGGTTCTTGATGCTTTCTCTAATCATAACCTGCCTGCATCATTAACAAACAAACATGTTAAACATCTTAATACAGTTGTGTGAAAGTCTCATTTATTATGACAAAACCAAAATAAAACATCAATGGCAACACAGATTTTACAACTGATTCAGATTATTAGGCCAATGGAAGTGGATTCTTAGTTTCCTGTTGGAGGTTTTTAAGAGGTGACGAGGTCGGATTTCATTATTCATTGTTTACTGTCATTTCATTATTATTATTAATTTCATTATTTCATACTAAATGCACTACTACCCTTATACATAAAAAGTTTACAAGTGCCTAATTACCAAAACACAGGTATTTGCAGGTTATTTCTTTATAAGTTTAAAAATCAGTTCAAGCAATTTTTGCCACCGAGTAAATGATGACACGTGGGGACAAATTTGGAGGATTCATTATTTATGGTATACTGTGACATCCTCCCAAGGGAATTGCTTAAAAGACAGGAAGGGATGCTTGAATATTTTGAGCAACTGAAATATTTTTTAATTTCAAGTTTTCCATTCGACAAACCTCAAAAAATTCAAAAATTCATCAACACGAAACAATTTTCACAAATATGAAATTTTGCCACAGGCGGCAAATCTGATGCTCGCTCCAACAGGAAACTAAGAATCAATTTCCCTTGGCCCTTAATAATCAACAACCTGAAGATGCAATTTTGGGTGATTCCATTAACTTCTGTTTCATTCATGTTTCTCTACTATCTTTGAGCAAAGCTTATTCAACAAATTTTGTTGATTCTAATTTTGCAGTTTTGTGAATATGAGCACTTTGGTTGGTTTTTTCCCACGGTCCCATAGGCCACTGTGCTGTCCCTTTTTGTCGCGTTTAGAGACGAAAATAAAAATTGTCAAATTGTTTCTTACATAATTCGGCTGAATTTGCACATAACATAAGTGCACCTGGGTTTGCTAAGGCTAACGGTTCAAGATGATATAAAATTTCTTCAACAACCTTTTTAGGTTAAGTCGGGGATGAGGTTGTGGATCATGAAATTCCCGCTTCACTAACCCTGTGGACATTTTATTGTTATGAACTTTCATGTGGAGTTTTTGCATGCCTCATATGGCACAGATCCAAAGTATATTTGTTCTGTTTTTTAACAGGGGTATACGATTCTTGCATGTCCCTACTTATCTCAGTTGTCAAATTTGTGTCCGGCACACTCTGCTTAAATTAGTTCAAAATAAGAGACAATTTGAAATGGGTCAAACAGCCTCTGTGTATTAAAATAAAAATTAAGGGGTTTTCAAGTGGTGTCCGCACACCAAATCCGACCCACCAACCAGCCCAAATGCCTGAAAACATACCAAAAATTCAGAAAACATCAAGTGGTAATTGGTTCTCAAACATAAACTTTCAATCTGTTGACCCTTTTTGTCCATGTGCAAATAATAGTTAGTTGAGAAGCCCTTATTAAATACTTCTGATTTATTCCTCCATTTTGTATTTTCATTTACCAGTGTTGATCACGACAAGCAACCAGCCATTGGTAAGTTTGTGCGGGTTACTATGACGATGACGAGAGCATACTCAGGTGGACTTGTCATACCAGGGAGGTAAGAAATGTCACTTATTTGAAGATTTCCCTACAGTGGTCTAATCCCCATTTGCAATATTGATGTGGACTGTATCATTGTATTTTCACCTTTCAACATTGAAAATGACAGGGGTGGGGAAGGAGGCTTATGTTTAGCATATATTTCAAACTAGGCCATTCCAAGACATGGCCAACACGGCGGCATGGTGACCCCTTAATTTGCCCTTTAAGTGACCTTGACCCCTGTAACTTGACCAATATGTCAGTCACAAATGTCATTAAATGTATTTTAAACGTGTTAACAACGTTTTGAGGAACGTTATCATTGAATTTCAACTAAATCCAAGAATTCCAGGGATTTGACCTTTGCACCCTATAACGTGACCCCCTGGGTCCACAAATAGGTCAACTGTTATTGTTCTGTTTAACGATATCACGAGGATTTATTCCTGTCAAATTCAGTTCATCGGAGCTTGTTTGTAAATTTTGACTTTGACCTGACCTTTGACCTGTGGGGGTCGCGACTATCATAGACATCTTCTACTATAATGTAACATCACTGTAGTAATAAACGGGCTTTCTCTGTCCTCTAGAGGCTGAGATAAATCCAATTTGGTTATATTTTTAGGATTTTTTGGCAAAATTGGACCTTTTGCCCCCCTTATGACCTTTGATCCCTGTATAAAAAAACCTTTGTGTCACAACAAAAATCTTGTTCCAATGCAAATACAAAAATTCTCCTATGCTTAGTTCTGAGATAAAACTTCTTGAAATTAATGTACTTAAACCGGAAATGACCTTAAAGGACCTTTTGACCTCCAAAATAAAATACCTTGCATACACCAGGTAACATGAATGCATATCTGAAGTTAAGTCACTGTACTATGTTGGGTTTGAGATAAAAATTTTTGAATATTTTGGAATATTTTTGGTTGTGTGGACCGGAAGTGACCCCTTAATATGACCTTTGATCCTTAACTGGGACAACCCGAAGACCTGCCTGGTAACAATACGTGCTCGAATGACGTCACTCTGCTACGTATTTTGTAAGGACAGCAAATGCGCTATTTTTTGCATATTTTGCTTCACAATGTTTGGCTTTCAAAAACCCGGAAATACCCCCTTAATGACCTTGACTCCTTATCCCGAACACCCTATCTGAGGCAAGAGTTCAGTGGTTTTCCTCTGAAGAAGTTTGGTTGATATCCGCGTAATCCTGTAGAAGAAGATATTTTGACAATTAAAACACATTTGATGACTTGTGGCCAGGTCAAGGCAGGAAAGGGGTCAATGTCCTATGGAACATAAGGGGACGGGTCAGCGGTCTTTGGTATAAGTCTAGTCAAAATACGACAAATGACAATGACTAAGCTAGACGATGTTAAAGTGTTGATAGAGAAAGAAGAAGAACTAGATTGTGCTCAAAGCGAGTCAGCAAATGTTAGCTGGTGACTCTTGACCCATATTGCCAAACATTAATCAACCTTTGACCAAAATGGTGTCTCTGGGAGGATTGATTTTTCAAAAGTTTCATATTTTATCCCTGGTAGGACCACTAACCCCAGCTCCATAGTTGACCGCTGGCTGACCTTGATCTTAAAATGATGATTTCTGTTGTGTTTCCATACCAAAAGAAATTTCTTCTTTGACCCGTGGATGGCCTCTGCCCCAGAACTGGCAACCTCCATGTTCGCCACATCAAACGAACCTTTCCCTGAAATTTGATCATAGTGACCTGTGTGTAATGATAACACCTGGTTCCAATCGTAAACACCCCTTATGTGACCCTAAAAGGGGATTGGTGACCTGTTTGAAAACGTCATCCACATGATAATAACCTGTAAGTTATAGAAGGCAAATTCAAGAATTCCTTTAATCAGCAATGTAACATTGGGGGCAAAATCTGTGACACCCCATGAGAAGAAAAAAGAATTCTTAGATTTTCGAGGAATGCCCCTTTTTAATTGGTAATTGTGGCATTTGGGCCAAAATTGTGATACACCCCAATTAATGAAGCCCCTACCAGGGGATTCTGTGAGCGAATCTCGCGATGAAGCCTTTTAATTTGCGAGAGAAGAAGGATTCATAGATTTTCAAGGCATGCCCACTGTAATTGTTAATTGTGGTATTTGTTAACTCTGGAACACCCCAAATGCAGCCTCTATACCAGGTGATCCTGTGAACGAATATTGTGATGATAGCCTTTAAATTTGCAGGAGAAGGATTTAATAGAGATTCAAGGAATGCCCCTTATGATAATTGTCGCATTTGGGCCTAATCTGTGAACACCCCGTATGCAGAATGTACTGGTGGATCTTGACAGAGGAAATCTTGCAATGATAGTCTTTGATTTGTATGAGAAGAAGGAATCAGAAATTTTAGAGAATGCCCCTGAATCGGCTAATGCCCCCTTGAGCCCAACGTTAACACCCATATGTGGCAGGAGGTCAGTGGTTCTTCTGACCAAATTTGGCTGAAAGCGGCCAATGCGTTTAGCAAGTAGCACTGGTTAGAAGGAAGGAGTTGACCCGGGGGAACTCCTATTTTCACTCAAGGACCCCATTGTCCAGAAAATACAGCAAATTTGTCACCACAAAAACCCTATTATGGTTCTAATTTGGCCTCACCACAAAAGACCACTAAGTTGCAGGTGTACTAGCTGTCACTGATTTCCCCTGAGTTAGAAAGTGCCAGCCTTACACCTGTGTCCACTCATAGGAGTGCCTACCCTAGGAAAAAGGCGGTTGCAAGAAAAAAAGAAGAAATTTACCACCACAATTGTTAGCTGGCTTACCACTAACATAGAAGAAGAACGCATACAGAAAAAGAACAAGGCGCGGAAGGCCACCTTGTAAAGAGTTCCCACAGCCATTATGGTTTCCACTGGAGCACGGGAAAAGTAGGATAAATGAGGTTGGTGTAGCAACACTTTTTTTTCATGATTGGCTTTAACTGAGTGGGTGATTTGCTCGACTTTCACCCGGGGGGGGTACTCGACCCAAAATTGGGTACGGGCTGTGCGTCCACCGGGTAAAAATCGACCCATGTTTATAGTGGACCAAATTAGAACAAAATAGACCAATTTGATATAGTTGCGTTCCAAAAATTTTTTTTTGACCCATTAAATAGTTGGCTTGAAATTTCACACCATTTCATAGTAATCTTAGCAAAATAGGCAATTTCATGTAACTTTTTACTAATCAGAAAATCAACCATTTCATTGTGATTTTGCGAAAATCGGAAAAATCAACCCTTTTCATAGGTAAAATACTACCAAAAAGGAAAAAGGGACCCCTTTATATGTAGCAATGACCTCAAAAAGTGACCCATCTTTATAGTAAGCATGGTGGAAAAAATGACACATTGTTATAGTAAGGCGTGAAAATGAGACCCATATCGGCGGCACATATGTACGTACCCTTTCCACTGATACCACCACGGGATTTCAATCCATCCACCAAATTCTGGACAAATTCATAGAGTACTTTGCAAACTATGACACACATATTGCCGTTGTGTGCTTGATGAAATAACAGAAACAAGCATCCGTTTAATGCATTTTGTAAGAGTCTATTCTCCATGTTGAATTTGCTTATTCAGTCAGTTTAATGTCATGGCAAAAAAAATGGACATCCTTTCAGGAGTGTGAGTAGGACCCACTATAAAAAAAGAAATTTGATGATGCGCACAGAGCTACCCAACGGTGTCCATCTATCTTTCCTGGGCAACATGCCTTTTTCAAATGAATATCAGAAATGTTTATAGAAAAATATGTATTTACAATTCATTGAATCCAGCAGTGCTTATCAATGATGGGATTACGCAAAGCCGAAATTTGCATAAGTGCCGTGCCCAACAGTTGCGTGTGACATAATGGACGTTATCAGGGTCATCCTGTTTGGAAAACTTTAATTGAAAAGGGGCCTATGGGACCTGCCTCCTCTAGTATAAATGGCTTGTGGGTAGGGGTGAGGGATTGCCACCATCCTGCATGGAAAGTCTGTTATTTGCCAAATATCCTGATACTCCTGAGGGGAGAGGGGGGAAAGAAAACACATTGACTCCAAATCATGGATAGAACCCACGCCTTTTGATCGCAACACTAACTACTGTGTCCATGCCATCTTATTATAGAGTGAAGTGTAAACTTGTTAGCCCATGGCACTTCAATGTTTGTCTTATTTGTTTCAGAATGTGTGGATGCACTCACAGTGAGGAGACAACCTGAACCGAAAATGGATGCTGAATTTGCTCTTACTTAAAAAAATGTGTTCGGGATCTGCAAGGCTCCTCGTTGTGTACACTCTTGAGACACCTTCACAACTCGTCAAGAAAAGTGTACCACAACAAAAAGTTGATTGCAAGACCAAAATACCAATTTGGCTTGTGCTATGTTTAATTTTTATGTTGCTAGCCGCCTCCTCTCCTGTTGTATAGTTTAAACATTTTGGTTTCACCATATTTGGGTGCATTTGGTTTGATTTTGCTCAATTTTCAAAATAAATATGGTCAATTTTTAAGAAGTAATGTCATGATCTTAAAGAAATATTTAAAATGAAAAAAAAAATATATACATTAGTCATTTTCCATTGGTAAATTATGGTTCAAACTGCTAAGTTGTCAAAGAGCTTGTTTCTATCTGGTTTTATCTGGTTGATACAGGTGAATAGCCCATAGTGCAAAGTCACAGGCTGTTATTTATCCAGGTAAAGGTAATCTGCACAGGTCAATCATGTTGTATTGTGGGTTGTGATGCCGCTAACTTGTGCTGTAATATTTTAGGCCACTTCATTTTCTACATTTTTCTATCTAAAATTGACTGAATTTTCAACTATAATAACCAATTTTAAAAAGGAATGTAAAATCAGAACTTGTGGGAATGACACCAGACAAAATCACTGCGAGTACAAATCGATGACCCATGCGTTGCCAATTTTTGTTTTTTTCGCCGGTTTGCGCACTCTACCAGAACGGTATGTGGTACTATGGGCGTTAACCAAATAATTTTTGTGGCATTATCCTTCCAAAAGAAGGATAAATGCCAGTGAAAACTTTTGTTGGTATAAGCAGGAAAATGCCAGAGAACGACTGTTTCTTTTGAGCCAATTTAATCCCTTCACTGGTATAGACCGTATTCAATAGCCAGCCATGTTGGTGGACAAGATAGATGCATTCCAGTACTACAATACATTCACCTGTCAATGATCCCTGTGCAATTGCTAAACATGGATCGATTGACAGCTTAATGTATTGTAGGCTTGGAATGTATGCATCTTGTCCACCAACATGTCTGGTGGCTGATGTCATATTGAATACGGTCTATACACTGGAAAATTAGTCTCAATAGAAACACCCTGAAATTGGCAATTTGAAGCATGATTACCTTCTGTGACCGTCACATCTAAAGAATGCCTTTGTTTGCTGCAAGATTACAAATTTTCCCATATAGTGTTTCACAAATAGGTGGTTCGAATAAGAGGTCAGTTTGAACAAAATCTGACGATTGTGTAATTTTTACCCCGGGATGACCTTGAACCATAATAGGGCTATGCCCATGTAACTTAGGGTCAGAACCTTGAGAAACTATACCTTTTTCATTCTTATATTGAAAACAAATGCATTAAAACACAATTTGACCCAACTTCAATTTCTCCCCTTATTTTACAATGCTCCCCAAAATTCCCAGAGGTTGACCCCAAAATTCTGATTTGGTATCCTTCAAACTAGAGAAAAAGTGTTCCAACCATTTTATCCAAACGTCAAGCTCGGGATGGGATTCTCATTTATGACTCTACTCAGATGTAATTTTGTAGTGGTAACATACCGTATTACCAATAATCTTTGTATATATATGCTGACATCCTATTTGAACCCGAAAGCAAACTAGAATATTTCATGTCCCCCATCATTAAGCTAGCAATTTTCTTTTTAATTTCTCCCTAGTAAATCCTTCTTTTAGAAAGTGCAATGCCCCCTGGGACATTTATTAGAGAGAACAAGGTAGATCTAGCACTGGACCATTTCTGTTGAATTTGGCTAGTAATTTGCCATTAAAAGATTTAAGAGAATTCTACAGACTTGTCCTTAAATTATAAGGTATTTTGGCAAATTTCAAATAGTTTGAATCTTTTGGGCAAATCACTGATAGTGTTTTTCATAAATCATCCATTGGTAGTTTGCAGAGGTTTAACTAAAATGTGATTTCTAAAATCGTGTAAGTGCAAGAAGATGCAAGCTATCAAAACAGCAAGTTTGTTTCCCACGATACTTGGTGGTAAGTGTGTGCTAGTATCAGTCAGGCTCTCATATCAAGTAGAGAACACAATACACATAAATCGGAGCAAGCACCATTAAGTAAACAAAACAATCCGTATGTTTTTTGTTTGTGAAAATTGAGCAAAAATCAGCAAGATGTACCAGACCACTGTAAGATGGGTGACCTAATCAACAATCTCACCCACCCTCACTTAACTCCATCAAAATTGAGATTTTGGTATCAGAAGAAAATTTGTATTCTTTCATTACGGCCCATTGAGCACCGCCCAAAGGTATGAGTATGCCTTGTGCATTTGTAAGGCAGCTGACATATTCTAGTGGCAGCGGAATAAATGTAAAACACTTTGATACATTGTGAAAGAAGCTATATAAATGTCGACAGATGTTAGGAACAAAAACATCAAACGTAGTTGACCGCATTAATTAACACTCCTTGTCCTATGGGTCAATTAACAATTAAATACACATTTTTGCTTTGATTATCCAAAGAGCTGGACCAATTTAACACAAAATTTGTAATAATTTTTTTTTGGTGATATGCTTCCACATGAGGGAGAGAATATCATGAAAAATTGAACCATGATCGGGTCACCCACCTTTTAATTACAAAATTAGGTGATAACACTATTTTTCTCTTTTATGTAAGAAGATGACTTCACCTTCCAAAAGTAAAATTAAACTATATCTCTTACTTTTTGTGAAGCAATTGCTTCACTTTGATGAGAGAATGTACTAAGTTAGAAACACCAATTTCCATCTTTCTTCATTAGTCAGTTTTAAGCAAGCACCTTAATACAAAGACTTATTAAAAAAAGAAAAATATTCATAATTAAAAATTGTCTTTGTTTACTAAAGTTTATAATATTTGCTTACAATACCTAGATGGACTTTATGAGATGTTTACATTGAGTAATGAATAGTTTTGCTTAGTAGAAATATTAAACATCAAATGGCTCAAAAGCAGTATTACCAGCAGATTAAAGAAATTCTTTACTATTTCTTTCAGTGCTGAGTTACCCTTCTGATTCTCAACCCTCGATTTATTCTTGGGGAATGGAAGAATTTGACTGTTTTTCCGTGAAATTTTTGCGTCCCCTTCGCTAAAGTTAATTTTAATGAAATTTTCCTGTTTAAAAAAAAGTGTCATGTCTTCTCTTTCGTGATGAAATGTCAGTTCTCCTCTCACTCACATTTTTTTTGATTCTCCCATAAAATCCTACATTCCCCCATTAAATCCTCCATTACCCCAATAATCCTCATTCCCTTCCCCCATTTAATCCGCATACCCCACCTTAATCGCCATCCTCCCCCCCCATTAAATCCTCCATTCCCGATCCTCCATTCCCCAGTAAATCCTCCATTCCCCCATTAAATCTCCATTCCCCCATTAAACCTCCATTCCCCCATTAATCCCTCCCTTCCCCATTAATCCTCTCATTCTCCCATTAATCCCACTCCAATCCCCCGCATAAATAATGACTCCCCCTTAAACAGTTGAAAGGTACATACATTTTAAAGGGTTTGATAGGGTTTGGTTTAGTTGATCTTTTATCAGTTGTTACAAAAAACTAAGACAGCACTGATATACACAGGTTTCCTGCATGAGGCGGACTCAATGCCCTTGATTCATACAGCCTATAATGGATTTAACATGTTGAAAGGACATAAAATAATAGTACGTATACTTCGCAGCACAAGTCAACTAGCATAATCTAATTTATCCTACTCTTGTTTGTTGTCCTTTATGTTTAAAGGTGCAACAAGAGATTATCAATAACAGGTGTCCCGAAAAACTGTGAAAATTCTGATTGTGGCAACTGATGTAAAGCTTTTACGTCAAAAATATCCCATCTGAGATTAAACGGAGAACTTTACTTTGGTGAGCAAAACATTGTGAATTTGGTAATTTCGTATAGGAGCAATATGAAATTCGGCCTATGTTTCATATTGGAAATATAAACATATACAAATATCACCTTTTGTTTTTTTTCATTTTTAATTATTTCTGTTAACCAAATAATAGGTCGGGAATCTATTGAAAGTCTAATCTATACGAAATCACTACATATCACGAAATATGGATGACTTGATCTCTCTTGCCCTTTAAATTTTCTTGATTGGGGCTCGTAAAGTTTGCTCAAATAATTCACAAACCATGGCATGTGAGATGTCAAAAGTTCCTGGGGTCATTGTTTGCATCAATTGAACAAATGTGTAGTTTAAAGGCCTGACCTCAAATTTCCCAAGGAGGGTGCCTCATTTTCAAACAAATTGGTGTTTTTTTTGCAATGTAAGATAATACTGTTCCATCACTGTCAGTGGGTAGAAGGGGAGTTCGTGCACCCCCCTGAAATAAACTTCTAATCCACAATGTCACTATATCAAGAAAAAATCGTATAAAAACGATTAGCTAGTGTAAAAAAATCAAAAAGTGTTCCACGTATCATTTTTATGGCAAATTTATGCAAATTAGTATCGCCATTAGAGAAGCCAATTTTCGATTATATTCCGCCAAGCGGTTGATCAATGAACAAAAGAGGTGACTGGACCTATTTTTCGAGGGTCCAAGATCAGATGAACCATTTTTGAAAATTAACAGATGTCCCATATGACGTAAATATGCAAATTTTTGTCGCCATTAGCTAAAAATACAAATTTTCGATACTCACCACTACTGTTGAATAAATGAACACATAAGTGACTGGACCTATGTTTTTTGAGTGTAAAAGATCAAGATGGAACCATTTTGTAAAATTACCAGATGTCACCATGATGAATAATATGCAAATTAGGGGGTCGCCATTAGCCAAAATCCATATTTGGTCAATATCGTCGTGGCAATATTCCACATACCTGCCCACCATAAGATGCGAGACCGATTTTTTTTTAGGGTCGAGGATATTGACAAGCACTCATAAATTAATGTTTATTTGTCATTAACCTGTACACCTGCAATACTAAGACGAATGCACATTAGGGCCTTCAATGTCGATAGTCCCTCTTTTGTGGGTACTTATAATGAAACGTTGCTGCCCAGTAAAATTTAGAGACTCTTATTTCATAATACGTGTAACATTTCTCTTAAATTCAATGTATGGAATGATACAAGACTAATGCGAAACTAAGATACTGTGTTGTTATCATGCCGAAAACAACAACGTGAGAACAGAACTCTACAGGTCTCCATGCTCTCTCCAACATGCATGTGATTATATTGTATCATGTAGTTTTAAACCCTAAGTAGTTTAAAGGAACTACAGGAAAAAATTACTTGGCCCAAAATGTTTCTAAATCATCCCAAAACCAAGATATCAACATTTACTTAAACAATTTGTACGGTTTAGACAAATTATCCACAAGTTAACTTTAAAAAAGCATTAAGCATCGTAGTAATTTACCCCCTCAGTCATTTAAAGGAATTGCAGGATAAAGATTGGAGCAACTTCTATGGAGTGACATCTCCGGCTCATATAAGTCCCAATATCGCATGCTATCAGTCCGTGATCCAGAATACATACTGTGATCAGCAAAAAACCTTATTAATCTTGAACGAGTTGGATATCGCCGTCCTGTTGGGAGATGTACAACACCGAAAGTATCGAGCTTCACAGAGCATCGCCCCTCCCCCCTCGGAGATGTCTATCCGGTGGTGGACCCTCTGCCCACCAGTCTTATTTCCGTGACAAGTAGAGATTAAAGGCGCTACCCACAAAGCACCCTCAAGGCTACTCCTCTTGGAAGAGCAAAGGGTCACGGGCCCAGAATGGGTCTGGTTCAACTTTAGCGAGTGTCAAGATGTCGCCTCCCTTGTAATATTCAGCAGGCTTTCCCTGAGTCCATAGACTTCCGTGGCGCTAGCTCTAACACAGTCGACGACTTAGAACTGGCGTCTGAGAAATTCACACCTGCTGACATATCCGGTTTCCTCTGCATGTATACTTGTAAAGATACTAGAATAAGCTCAAGTTTAAACATCTACGGGCAAGAACTGTACCGTGCAGTGCCAGAGGCACAACGGAAATCAGTCCTCAGATAATATTTCCAAGCAAGCATCTCACCATGATTCTTGCACCCGGTTTTGGCCACTCTGACAGTTCATGATTTATGTTTTGGGGAAAGTTAAAAACACCCTGGTCCAGGCCTGGTCAAAGAATCAACCATAGGCCTCAACATAGACCTCAAAGTTGTCAGAAGAGACACATCTTATCCACGTGGAAAAATGGATACTTGAAATAATCTCTACTAACGTCCTGTGGGGCCCAAAAAAAGGCAACATGTCAACATTGCTGCAGGGATCACGATACGGAAAGTGCAAACGGAGTCGAAAGCCATAAGACAATACTTCTGCCGGGGGTAGATAACTTGCAAGGTCAGCTGAGCGTTGAAAGTCAACCACCAGAAATTCCCCCCCATGTCACTCCACGCGCTCATTGGCCCAAAGTTTTCTGATGGCTCATATTCACAAACCAATTTTTTGGAGACACGATCTTATATACTACCACTATGCAGAATATTTTGATATGGCTTTTTTATCAGGTTTTATTGCAGCAAGGCCAAGATGCCCGTGCCTGGCTAGGAGCCTTTCATCTCTGCAAACTGGACTCCCCAACAGAAATCATAACGCGAGGGTCTATGGACTCAGGAAGCCTGCAAATATCGCAACGCCTTGACACATGTCAATGGTTCCAGGAGCTTCACAAACACAGTTATTCCCAAAATGCAACTGCATACTTTTTGTTGTGACCTACCTGTGTAAAGGAGATAATGGTCTCTCTTCATTGGTTCCTTCTTGTAAGCGTTTTAGCAAGTTCTCAGAGCGATAGTTTTCGTTTCATATCACACACACACACATCTTACAGAGCAACACGCACACACACACACAAAAGCAGGGTAACAAAGATAACAGCAATATCTCACTCGCTGTTTTAATATATGAGATCCAATGTTCTACAAGCCGTAACAAAATGCTTTCTGTTGCGGCTGGCTTAATGAACATAGTTCTTCTCTTTGCCTCCTTGATTTTATGCTACAATATGGATAATACATGACGGATGCTCGAAGCCCGAAGATTCCTTTTCTCACATTTCCGACTGTTTTCTTTTTGGCTTGATTCCAACAGTCACTGTCTATGTATGTGGAATATTGGCCAAGTTATACCCAACATACGGATTGTTAGCTATGGCACCCTAATTTTGCCATATTTAAATGTATCATGGAAAGATCTGGTAAGTTTTCAAATGTTTCCACCTTGATCTTTTAACCTCAAAACATAGGTCCATCATCGTATTTGTTCATTTATCAACAGTATTGGTGAGAGATATCAAAAATTGTATTTTTAGCTAGTGGCGACGCTATTATTGCATATTACTCCATCTGGGGACATCGGGTAGTTTCAAAATGGTTCTCTTGATCTTTGATCTACCCTCGAACATAGGCCCGTACCCTCGATTTGTTCATTTATCAACAGTATTGGCCGATAGATATATATCGAAAATTGTATTTTTAGCAATTGCGACTATAATTTGCATATTAAGTCTCATGGGGACTCTGGTAATTTTTTCAATGGTTCCTCTGATCTTGCCCTCAAACATAGGTTCCAGTCACCTTATTTTGTTCATTATCAACAGTATTGGTTGAGATAAATATCGAAAATTGTATTTTTAGCTATGGCGAACCAATTTGGCATAGTTACGACGTATCATGGGGACATCTGGTCATTTTAAAAATGGTTATTCAAATTTTCCATCTAGATCTTTGACCCTCGAAGACAATAGGTCCATGTCACTCATTTGTTTCATTTATTCAACATTTTTGGCTGAGATATACAAAAGTGCATTTTCTGTAAGGGCGATACTAATTTGCATAAATTTGCAAAAGGGTACGTGGGACACTTTTTGATTTTTTTAACAACTAATTGTTTTCTAACGCATTTTGTCTGATATAGTGACATTGTAGAAGTTTATTTCAAGGGGGTGCAAAGAACCCCTCTACCCACTAGACTACACTGTGTGCCAATACTAAGCTCAAATCGAAAGTCCCTTCATAATAGAAGATCACAACTTGTTATAAATTTCCGTCTCAGAATTTTTGTTATACACCGTAACCTATTGCACTGTTACACTACACGTAAATGTTTCTTGCATGGAAACAACAAATCGATTCATCTTAATTTTTGGAGTTGGGCTTATTAGGTGACATCTTTAGTTTTAGTTGACTATTTTGACTAAAGTGCATCAAAAAAAAGTATATTTCAAAATCTGAGTCGGCCTTATAACATATAGTGATAAGGTTTGCATACTTGCTCCATTCAATGGTGGCTCATTAAGCTGTTGAATATAGTGATCCCGCAAAAAACCAACTGAATCCAGAAACACAAAATTGGTTAAATTGGCTAACTAATGCAAAAGTGATCCAGTTCATCCTACTTGGCATGCTGATTTATATTACAAGGGGCATATGTTAGGAGAATGCATGGTTGAGGTTCCAAGGAGGTCGTTGTACTGTGTCAGTTGTTTGTATGTACCTTAATTACACTTTCAATTGACAATTTGTTGACAAACCTTCAGAAACACTTTAGAAACAGTATATGACTATAGGCGCCTTGTCCACCCACTTCAACCCACCCCCAATCAAAATTTTTAAATTTTATATCGGAAGAAAGTTTCAAATTTTTTTCTTCTCTCGCAAGGGAATTTAAGGGGTCCAGGTAAATGATGTCCGTATATGTTATGACAAACAACCATTTTGCAAATGTGTCAACCACCGCTTCTTTGATCATCACAAAAATAGGCAGAATTATTTGGCTTTTTGTCAATTTGCACATGATGTTTTCTTGGTAATGCTTGCGTGTTCTAACAAATACAACTCCTGTGGCGGTATTCTGCCGACTATCTTTTATTTTTTCGAAAAAAGTGAAGGGGTCCGCTATTTGTTATATCAAGTATAGCACAGGTCTTTTGAGGCCAATTTTTGGTATACATTTTTGCTTCTTACTACAAGTAATTATCCTAATCCTAACGTCTTTCTCATTTGACCTCAATTTGAATTGAGTTTTTGGTGATGTGCTTTTCATTGTGAGGGAGAATTAAAACATATAAAAATATGACCATGCATTTCAGGCCACCCCTTCTAGATTAGCCCAAACATGTTACAACAAGTTGAAAACCGTGGTAAGCATATTATCGGGGCCTAAATATTATAACACATCTGAGAGCAAAGGTCACTTATAATAATAATAGTTAATTATATTCTTAAAGATTACTTAAAGCCTGCCTCAGAGATGTTCAAAAATATTTTTTGTGTGTAATTAATTACAAATAAGCAACTAGAACTAAAGATAGTCACCTAAATGCTAAATTTCAATTTGAGAGGAATCGGATTTTTCGTTTCATGCAGTAAGCATTAGGTATATATAAGATGCCCTAGGATACTGTGTAATAACAAATCCCGGATCCGGATTTTATTAACAGTGGATTTTCTATATGAAGGGACTTCGATTTGAGCTAGCTATTTCACAGTCGTTGAATTAGTATAATGGACAAGCATTATGTAGGTGCAAAAAACAGCATGTGTTTTTGAAAATTGAGGGCGCCCTCATCAGAAATCTGAGTCACGCCTTGAAGTCATTCATTTGGGATTTTTTTGTTTGTACTTTACAAATTTTGATGTCTGCTTCTTATATTTGGGAGAGAATGGAGCTTTATATCAGAGGGACTTCACAATGTTCATGTGGTAAATAACGCGAACTTAGATTTTTACTTGTCAAAAATTTCTGCAACAAATCCATTCCCCTTTTGATGTGCCAAAAATGCTTCCCTCGTATTTTCACCCCCACCCGTCACTGAGTTACAGGTACAGTTTGTTGCCCTTTCTGTGGCGCTAATGTATTAGGTAACTGTAGGGAGACTCCCTCATTTGCATAGAGTACCTACAGCATTGAGCACCCGAATTATTAGTACCAACTACAACTTCGGTGAGGGGAATCTCTGGCGTGTGTACCAACAGATAGACCCACACTGTGGATCTGAGTAATTGATCATATACAGTAGAGATCCAGAGGGGTCTTGAGTCAATCCCACAATGCACCAGTTTTGGGAAATTTCACCTGAACAAGGTCATGTGATGTGACAAAAATCCTATTCTTAACACATAAAAACCCTGACTTTACACTAAATTCAGCCTACAAGGTACTAGTACTTAAGGAATTTTTAGCATGATCATGGAATAGCTTGTGGTTCTTGAACTTCTTGAACACTTTTTACTGACATGTACTGACATGTGTTTAATACACTACAGTATATGTACATTGCAATGCACTGTGGGATTGATACAAAACACCCCCTTGTAGAGATCTAACCATCCAGTTAAGCCACTTTTGTGTTTTTTAGGGGGTGCTCATTGGTCATCACCATCTAAATATTTCTGTACATAGCTGTATCAACAATTCTGATTACCTAAATATTTTTTTTTAATTTCTGATGTGAATATATTCAAAAGCACCCTTTTGTATACAACAATGATATTTACAGATATGCATTTATAAATAATCATGTCTTACAAATGCAAAAGATTTGTGTTTGTATAAATGTAAAATCCTAGTACATAAACTGTAAACAACTCTTGTATGTAATTTATAGATTAACCATTGATAGAGTACATCTTGTATCATTTGTAAAGTTTCAAATCCTCTCAATCATTCTATGGCCAACCTCCCTACCAACTGCCCTTCCCTCACTGTTGTGGGTTTAAAGGTCCACTGTGAGATCCTGGAATGTTACTTCAGCGCTCTAGAATGTTCAATTCCATGGTTTAAAGGTGCAACAAGAGATTTCATATAACAGGTGTTCCTAAAAAATGTAAAAATTCTGATTTTTGCACTAATGTAAAGCTTTCTATCAAAAATATCCCCATCTGAAAGGACTAAGCTGAGAAAGATTTTTTTTTGTACAAAAATTGTGAAATTTATAATTTCCTGTAGGAGCAAATACAAAATTCAGCCTTTGTTTTATATTGAAATGAAGGCATATAAAAATCACCTTTTCACTTTTAAGGCATTTCTGTAGTCCAATAAAAGGTAAGAGATCTGTTTTGTGTGTACTCTATATGAAACCACTACATCAGAAAATATGGATGCCACAAAATTTCTTGTTGCACCTTTAACCTGAGTTAGGTTTTGTTGTTTTGATGTTGTAAGCATTTATGTGTAATGTATGTATAACAGTCCCGTAAGATAGTGTGTAAGCTAAACAGTCGGGTACAAGTCTTATAAGAATACAATTTTTGTAAATTTGACTCTTGGCCATTGGTGCAGCCATTACAAGGCTTTCTAACTTTTGAGCTCATTCAAGGTCATTAAGGGGTAAAAGAGGTCAAGGTCACATTTCAAAAGCACTTGGCTTAAAACTATACTACCCCCCCAACCTGTGTGCTTAGATCTGTCTTCACATCTACAGTGGTCTTTATGTCAACATACAAATCATCTCAGATATCCATCATCAGATATGATCATTTTTTTTACATCCATACAAGGGTACGTAAGTATTTAATTTTGCCTCCAAAGCGTTTGAAAATTTGACCTTTGACCCCTTAATGACCCTTACAACCTTCAATGATTGCAAAAATATTTTAACTCTTTGACATGTCTACGGATATTTCAGTGTCAAATTTTTTCAGATTAATCCAGAGCATTTGAAATTTGACCTTTGATCAAACAAGGACCTCATTGACCCCTTAATGATCTCCATTGACTTGAATGGAATTTATTACTAGCATCTGTGCAAGTAGTATCAATCTGCTACATTGCAATATTGTGATATGATTTGTTTGAGATATTTTAAACTGGATGCCCCTATGTCTTTGACTGCCATGCCGGGCATAACTTTGATGGAGGACTCCAAACTGCTTCATATGCTTAAGCCATGTTAACATACAACACATTCTGTAGGAGGAGTAGGATTTTGGTAAAAAAAAAACTGTTTACCCTTCTGACCCCTAAAAGTAACCTCTTGACCTATAACTTTTGTAGAGGGGTTCAAGCTGCTTCATATCCATGATTCCCATTATTATGCAACATAATCTATATAGGAGTAGCATTTTTGGTGAAAATTACCATTTTGATCCCTGTATCTTGATGTGACCTTTGACCCTAAACAAGTCAAGTCACATGTGCAGTAATGGACATTGATGTTTGTGTCCAAGTCCAGTTAAAATTGATGAAAGTATGTGGCAGAACGGGCAAATTGAAGTTTTGACCGGAAGTTGACAGAAAGAAGAAACCAGATTTTGTGACTTATGCGAACTTTAGACCCTCTTAATGGGTCACTAAGGTCAAACACCGGCATCTGGCAGAGTATGTGTCCTTCAGAGAACACAATCATGTTATGTCTAGTTTGGTTTGGGTTGTATTTCTGCATGTAGGTGTTTTTTCTTCGTCATTCTCTTCAGTTCTAGTGATAGCTTCTTAAAAGCTTAAATATATTTTGAAAATATTTAATGCACTGTCATGGCCGCTCTACCTTTGAAGGCAAACTTTATTCACGCTTTCTTAAAACAATCTTCCCTTTGCCATTCTCCCAAATAAACTGCACTATTCACTGATTTCCATCATGCCTGGACTAAATGACTTCCAATAGATGGTAAAACATAATAACTAGCAGAGAGCCCGCGCTGTGCGTGGGCCCCCGCTAGATGAGTATACTGGAATGTTTTCAGAAGGCACTGTATTCGACCTAATTAGCAGCCCGGGCACTTAAGTCAGTCATTAAGCATGGCCAAGTTACCAAATAATGATCCCTGGATGACCTTTGACCCCCAAATGACCCATCGAAAACATGCCCACAAACCTTGTATGGCAAAGCTTTACCACCATACCAAAATTCATATCCGTATGTTAAAGGACGGCGAAACGCATAGCCGGAAAAACCCACAAACAAAAGTTGTTTTTTTTAGTAATATAGATATAGATAATACAGGGTGAGTCAAAAAAAACTTGACCCTGATTGTGTCCACCATTTTGAATTTTTAAAGTAATATATATCTAACATATGTGGTGTCTCCGGAAAGCTTATTTCATTACCTTTAATTTGCTGCAAAGATCATTCCAATCGGTTAAGTATAGACCGAGCTACAGTCTTTCGAATCAAGAATCTGCAGTGAATAAATAGCCTGATTTTCTTCTGGACACGGATTTCCTTCACTGAACACCGTTCATTTCAATGTGAATCCGTGGACAGAGCAGAAAACGACTACTTTATTCAATGACTATCCTACTTGAATGTGAATGATCTTTGCAGTAAATTAAAGATAATGAACCCAGCTTTCAGATGATAACAAATATGTTAGATATATATTACTTAAAAATTCAAAATGGCGGACACAATCAGGGTCAAGTTTTTTTTTACTCACCCTGTAGAAGGCATTTTATAGTGCCCTACAAAGGATCACAGTGCTTACCACAGAAACACAATGCAAGAAAACAATATTATGACTAACATGCTCAGAACATGCTCTGGAAAATGTAAATTTTGGTCTAAAGCACCTGATTTCATTATCAAAGTAAGTATTATTGTTGCCAAAATTCAGAATACATACCAAAATGGTCTGATTTGATTTGGAAGAAGTGTTTGGAGTCACACAGTGTGGTCTTGGAAGTGAAGGAAATCCTAGCAAATTCATCACAAATCATTAATTGAATTTGTCTGCTTCAAAACATCTGTGTACGTATTACTCTTTTAAGAAAGTGAAGACTGGCATCACAGAAAACTCCTAAAATGGTTGTTAATTTGATAGATAATTTCTAGTTGATAGATATTTAATTTGACACTACAGACTTGCGCATGGAATTTGGACAATAGCAAAATCGTTTTTCTATTGTACTTGTGCCAAGTACAAGTGGGAGATGATCCTTTCCAAGAATTTTGGTTGATAATTGTGATCTTATGTTCTCAGCAGTTTCTTTCTCCCTTTTACTATGAGTCTGGGCATGTTGGAAACCACTGAGAGTGGCGTAGTGCATATGTGAGATTACAAAAGAGATGAATTGCTCAAAATACACAGCGTTCCCCTCTTAAACTACAGATAACAGTAGAACACCGTGGAAACCACTTGGTGTTTTCCATTTGTTTACCCAATCCATATGTACAAAAGAGTATAAGATTCCCAATGAGCTATTTCATTTTAAATCCCCTCTACCCCTTCTTTTTTTCTGACAGTCTATTGTGAAGACTGCACCCCTCTGTAGAAGTCTTAGTATGTGCCTTCAACAAAGGGTGTGTGGATATCAAATGTAGTTACCCAATGGGCTATTACATTTGAAGTACGTACTCCCCACATGGCAAACTTTACCTAAATTTTCCACATGAGTGGATTTCAACTTAGAATTGCCTAACCTGTTGCTGTTGTGTGCATTGATGTGATTTATCCACAACCCTGGATTTTATTTTTGTTTGTTTAGTAGACATTTGATGAAATACTTACCTTCTTTTTACCATTTATTAATATTTCAGTGAAGAGTATTTCTATTATATTTTGTCATAGCTTTATCACTGATTTGTAGTTGTAGATATCTCAATTTCTTATTTCACTTTTTGCCTTTATTCTTTTAACTATGGTAATACTTCATGCAAATTTGTTTTTGTTTGTATTTTGTTTGAAAGGCTGAAAAGTGTGACAAGTCATGAGGTGAATTGTCATTTGTATTTTTCAATAAGTAAAAACTGTTTAGTTTACTATTTCAATAATACCTGGTGAGTTTGGGGGGAGCAATCCTAAAAGGTTTCCAGTGCTTTGTTCAAGACAAGTGTCAAGTCAATTCCTTGCTCTGTTGCAGTTTTAAATGTGTACATAGCAGTGAGTTATAGCAGTACTGGTAATAGCAGGCACATCAAGATGACTTACATCAATCATATGCAAAATATGTGTGTAAATGCAATGACATCAATTCTGTGGTTGGACGAAGTATAGATTTAAGAATGCAAATTTTCTTACAAAATTGATCAAAGGAGGTCCAACATTTTATTTAATCTTTTCCATTACCTCTTGTGGATTATGGACCATAATTTGTACAGTCTTAGTATGTGGTCGCATTTGGACAAGAACTCAATATAGGATGTCTCCTTACATGTCACATTTTTGACCCACCCTGCATTCACAAGGCAGAATATTGATATGACTGACTTTTGTGAAGGATTTTGTGTAAAATATGTCTTAATGAAATATAAGCCACCTGTGATCATTTAACCTGCCCAATACCGGTTGGAAGTTTTATTTTGCTTACAGCAAAATTGGATCATTCAAAAATGCACTCTAAAGCTATTATATCACAGCTTTTTGACCCCATGCAAATTGTCTCTTTTATTTTAAAGCAATTTTAAGCAATGGCAACACAATTTTGACAACTGTTATAAGGTAGGGATATGCAAGAGCTATTACCTCTGCAAAAATCAGAAAAATCCATTGTGGGAATCTTGCCATAGCCCTACAAAGGTCATGATTTGTATGTTATAGCGCCCTCTTTATGCTCATTCACCATAGAGAGACTTGTTAAACTAAATTTTAAAGAAAAATCATATTTGCCCACAGTGAATTTCGAAAAATTTACACAGGATGAAGTCAGTGGTACAAATAACCCAAATTAGTTGTCAAAAGTGTGTCACCATTGTTTTATATTTTGTTTTAATCTGGTTTTGTCATAATAAATGTGACCTTCAAACAGCTGTGATATAATATCCTTTAACTCTTACATTTCATGAGCTGTGTTTCAGTTTAGTTTCGTCACTATTGATGTGTGAAAATGTGTGATGAGTTGTGGTACTTGTGTGAATGGGACATTTCTTTTGCTGACATGACCGATGTGGCTCTTTTACAGCCTGCTAAATGATCATACTGTTCCATTCAAGTAAGGTTAAGAAAATATGCAAGAAATGGTTTGATATTGATTGAAAGTTGATTGTACAAATAAACTAATGGTGCTTATTTTCATAAAAGAAGAAAAGAAACATGATTAATATTTGTTATGTGTATGTTTGTGCTTTTGAACATTATTTTATTTGTTAAGGGGGCACAATACAAAATGGTAAAAAAGGTAAGAAACAAGATTGGTGGTGTGGAAATCTGGATAAAGGCAGAATTTATACAGATTTTGACAATAACAGAAAAGCCTGCTAAATAATCATAATTTTATCGAAACAAACAAAAATCCTGCAGGTAGGCAGGGGGCAACTTCGTTGCAATATATCTACCATGAGTTTTGTTCACATTTGTTTCTTTTTCAATAAATGATGAAATATACAGTCAAAATTATTGAACTCACAGTAGAACCTCAAAGTTCACTTTAATCGTGAACATGGCCAGCTCAATATAAACTGGGCAGTGATAACACCTAAAATCTTTTCAACTGCATGAACAGTAACAATGGCTCTGCAGTTCCAAATTAAAAAAAAAGAATCTGAAGTGTTTTGTCCGCTACATACCGGGTGGATTTATCAATAACGCTATTATTTGCTTTGTCAATGTACCATAGTGTCACTGATTTTCAGAAAAGAAATTGAGATGGCAGTATTCATTTTCATGCAAATGTGCATCCTTTACGATTGACATACCCAATAAATGGGAATTGTAATATTTATAAGTATTTATTGTGGAAAATGGTTTACTTCGGCAAAGTATGTAATCAAATTTCCTTTGATCCCATTGCCAATACTTCACAGGTACTTGGTATTGTCGTTCTGAAGTGTTCGGATATATTATAACTAGCGGGATGTCCGCGCTTCGCGCGGGCACCCGTTAGCTCAGAAAACGGGAGCTATCTCTGAAACCAAGCACTCAAATATGTAGGCCTACAGGTGACACACTCTATGACGACCAGTGGCGTACCCAGAATCGTCAGAGTGGGGGCGTATTGAAGAGTTAAAAACTGACGTGTTATCGACAAAACTAAGACATACATTCATTCCCAGAACTCTCTATTCAAGTAGGAATACTATATAACAAGTGGGCTAGTGTACGTATTCCCTGGCTACCCAAATATATAATAAGCCTACTTGGGTAGAGAGTTACGAGAACCAGATAACGTATTGGTTGATCTTCTTATCGTATCCAAACACAGTGATCCAGCCGGAGTACAATGTCTGGCTGCATCACTGAATTCTGCAAGGTTCCTGTCTGTGCATTGTTTCTCCAACATTGGGTAAACCAAGAGATGTTCTATCGTCTGTCGTGCTATTCCACACAATCACAGGTATTGTCCTGATCTGCTTCCAGGTAGCCCCATTTATGCAAGGAAACCTTAGATCGGTTGGTTCTGGTTCTCACACAGCCCATGAGGAGTCAGCTCCGGGTGGAAGGTGCTCACCACGTTCCATACCAATAGATGTTACGGGACACCCCCCTCCCTTTAACAAATTGATAATATTAAATATTTAGTTTTCAATAAATACATACAGCTAAATGCCAAAAGACCGAATAGCTCCGGTAGATTACCCGCTGAAGTATCTCTTGCTGATAGACTCGTACATGTGCGAATATAACAAGCAAAGGCATTTGGTGGTTTTATTTAAAGAAAATAATTAGGCCTATGTTCCTTTTAACATTAACATTATAAACGATATGTGTACAAAATGGTACTAATAATTAGAAAAAATCGCACCTAATTCTTTGAACGACGTATATGAAAGATAAAGGGCTATAAATGGACCATTCTCGAATATAATAGTCGTCTGGAGGTGTGTTTCGCTTGTTTCTGACATGTCTCGCCTGAGGCTCGACATGGTGAGATACTAGCACAAGTTCAACACACCTCCAGGCGACAATTATATTCGCGAATGGTCTGTTTTGAGCCCTTTATATCCCGTTATTTCTGGAAATTTCGACAACCTATTCCCCACATTTCTTCAAATGTTACCTATTATAATAATATAGGCCTTGATACCAAGTTTGAAAATTGGTATTAATTTTGTCCCTGATTGCAATGGTAACCATGTTAGGCCTGTGAATGGCTAAATTTTCTAACAAATGTAACTCAACACCATTTGACGTACATTAATGGGGTTTGGGGAGAGGGACATTCCGGAGGAAACCATGTTCTTGGATTTTTGAATTGGTTGCCATGGCAGCCGGGAGCCAGCCAATAAGCACTTTCACTGGATAACTGAAAAACGAAGGGGAAACTCAAAAATCGGAAGACTAGTTTTTTACAGCTTAGTCTTCTTCATAAATGCTAAGTGCTAAATTTTATCACTGGACGATTTTTCATTTTCTAGTTACGTTTGTTTGAAAATAGCTATTTTGCAGTTTTTACAGAGATATAGGCCTTAAAAGTTTATACTATGTTGAGGGCGGTATTTACATGAATGATGTAACTGTCAGGGGGGGCCGGCCAAGATAGCGTCGTTTTTGCCGTTCCCATAGGTTTATCACGTAATCACGAAAACTTGACAAATATTCTAAAGTCGAAAATATGTTTAATATCAATATTTTTCCACTCAAAATCCGTTGGAGTTGAAGAATCAACTCCAGTGTAAGTATTTCTTTTGTATGAATAACGGTACAAACGGGATCCATTTTGAACGAGGCTGGTTTGACCTCATGTTCAATCGCAGGGTCACCGCTATTTATAGCTGCGGACCATGTACCAGGCCCGGTACCAGTTTAGCTAGTATGCACCACCGTGGAATGATTCGTTGACCTGCATGTAGCAATCCTCTCATGTCCGGTCTTTAAAAACGATTTGATGATAGTTTTGCAGCACAATTATGCACCACCGACTAAAGCAAGGCAATTTAGATCGGTCGCGACTCCGTACGGGAATTCCCACTTGCCACTCACTGATCTATTTATAAACGCGCACAGTGACTTCACTGTTCAGGCTCGTCCAATGACTCGTTCGGCAGTTTTTTTTTTTTTTTTTTTTTTAATCCTTTCCTTCAGACTCAATAATTGAAAGGAGATCCTGGAAGCTATCAAATAAATCAATAGATTTGGGGATTTGGGGTTTGGGGAGAGGGACATTCCGGAGGAAACCATGTTCTTGGATTTTTGAATTGGTTGCCATGGCAGCCGGGAGCCAGCCAATAAGCACTTTCACTGGATAATTGAAAAACGAAGGGGAAACTCAAAAATCGGAAGACTAGTTTTTTACAGCTTAGTCTTCTTCATAAATGCTAAGTGCTAAATTTTATCACTGGACGATTTTTCATTTTCTAGTTACGTTTGTTTGAAAATAGCTATTTTGCAGTTTTTACAGAGATATAGGCCTTAAAAGTTTATACTATGTTGAGGGCGCTATTTACATGAATGATGTAACTGTTATGCATTTTAAGGTCTAGTATTAATTACTATAATTTTTAATCTGTTTGGTTGAAAAAGATGCATTAATTCTTTTGTTAAATATTGTCAGGGTGAAGAAATAAAGAAATACATAAGAAATGTATGGCATTACAATAAAAGTGGGCTATATTTAATCTTCACTATTTATTTTAGAAGTAATATAATCTTTCAAAAAGAAACCTACCCCCATCCCATAGCCCTGTATCTTTTTTTTATTTAATATTGTTTTGATTTTTTAAAACTGGTGGAACAAAATACCTACTGAAATATAGGACAAAATGCTTTACCAAGTACAAGCCAGTTTTGTGTCACTTCCTATCTTGATCATCCATATCTTTGGAACACGAATCGAATTTTAGTTTAATTCAAATAAAAGTTTTAAAAGCCGAGACTGAGAGTATGGTGGCGGTTACACATAATCTCTCACTGTATTGCAGTGGAAACAAATTTCCCATTTGGCAGACAGAATAAACAAACCCCCCCCCCCTAAATTCAAAACAATGCCATTTTTTGCCACACCTTTTAAAACTCACGGAGCGACCCCCCTGCCTTGTGTTTACGGGGAAGTGCGCCTAAATCTAACAACGACAAATAAACGATTACCGCAGCGTCGCATTTTTTTTTTGCGGTGATCGTCAGGTTGGTAGTCATTTTTTCTTCTAGGGGCCTAATGCCCTGATAATACTACCAGTCGCAAGGGCGTAGCGACTTTTTTGACATCACTAGTACTTGGGGAGGGGGGGGGGTGGGCGGTGACTCAGACTAGGTCCCTCGCTTATTGGAAATGCGACCTGGTTGCCGCATATCTACTCGATAAGTAAAATCCCCGGACTAGCATACCCAAGCCGACCTTTCACGCAAGCCCCAAACCCGCAAGCGGTTACGACTTGAATCAACTCAATCGCTGCTATCGCTCTCTCCGACTCTCCAAGCGGTCATTGACGCTTGGAAGCGATTGCCAAACACACGCTACAATCGTTTTCCACTATCGATTTTTACAGTCAGAGCGCACGCTGCGACACCATGTAGCGGCATATTCTCGTCATGGGTCATTATGTGATATAAAGCAGAAGATTTGTTCTACATCAATCACACCCTTTTATTTAATGGTGGACCATGTATTTTCCCAGTTTTATTTATTCGGGATGTTTTTTCACCATATTTCCTACTTTAATATTACTTTCCTATGGTAAATAAACTGAACTGAACGTGTGTCTATTTCTTTTAATAATTATCTTAGGCTTGGGATAATTGTGCCACCTTGGGAAGATTTTTTTTGTAGAAATGAATGAGTACCCTGAAATCAGGCAACGAATCATTAGTGAATCTAAGAGAAGGCTGGGAAAGATAGACAAGCCCCTGTCTTAAAAATCCAATAAACCCCCTCGTTAGCCACAGACTGTATGGTAATATAGGTGATTCTTGCTCGGCAATAATCCTGAGAACTAAATACTTCAGTATTAAGTATAATACTTTAGAGGCATGTTCTGTTTTCTGTTTGTTATTAGGTTTAAATATTTTACTCTGTGGCTTTAAATAACATGTATCTCAACAGGGAATGTTAACTAAACTTTGTCCTATCTATTAATATTGTATAAGGATTTGAGGTAGGATTTCACACATAAATAACCTATTTCCCTCATACTACCAACAGTCCTGGGCAAACAAATTAAATCCCGGACAAATCATTACATGGTAGTCCTGTTACCATGGGATAGAGCTCGTCCTGGTACCATTGTACCATTCAATTAATCCCTTACAACATATGCTGATGTCATCCCGTCCATGTGAATTTCTTCTGATGATTGAATACAGGGGATGGTACCAGAGCAACCATGCTAAACCGCATAATGGATTGATTTGAAAAAGCATGCTCTCAAAGTGCATGAAGCTTTAAGAACATCTGTAATAGAGAGAGAGAATTTGCAGAAGCACACACTTATGGTTACTAACTGTATCTTTTTTGATTATAACCAAGGTTTGATACTGGGGGATGATACTGAAAATGAGAGTGTTAGCATAGTATGTTTTGGCCCTCTGGCTTAAGGGCAGAACAAAATAAGACAAAATAACTCTCCCCCTCCCCAAAAAAAACAAGGTAAATAACTGGTGGGCAACACTGATAATTTTTAAAACCCTAACAAGTAATGTATATGTCTGTATAATTATATAGTGCCCACAACACAAACATACACACTGCTTATAGTCCATTATTTGAATGAAACATTGATAAATGAGCTTACATTTGCAAGTGATTATTAAAAATGATCTTTGACCATTAACCTCTAAATATATTTGAAAATATCTCGTCGGTCAGAACTTTAAACAACGCAAGTGCGTTTCACAAATGTCCAACCATCTCTTCTCTGAGCTTGATTTTAATTTTTGGGTCCCAATTTTTGGGCGATTTAATGGACTGGGTGGGCACTTTGGGCCGCTTGAATTAATGGGTGGGGGCAAAATAATTAACTGGGTGGGCAATTGTCCACCCACTTTAATCATTTTTATTTTTTTCCGCCTTGCTGGAATTATAGTTGATTTCAATTTCGTGAGACTCGTTGCATATTCAGAGCGGGTGTGACATGATATGGGGTAAAACAATGGCAATACCTCTTTTGCGTACTTTTTGGAACTTCTATGTGAAACGTCTCCCCTAAACTGGGGCGAGGATAACGAGTCTATAACGCCTGACACCTATTCAACTGCATGGACAGTAACATGGCCTGCAATGCCAATAAATAAAGGGAATCTGAAGCGCTTTGTCATCTGAATACCATGTGGATTTACTTATCGATAACGCCAATATTTGCTTGAGTCAATTGAGCATATTGTATGTCCCCTTGATCCACTGATATTCAAAGAAATTGAGATGGCATTTTTTATTCCTTTTCACAGAAAATGGGCAACCTTTACAATTGTCATACCCAATAAATGGTAATTATAATATTTATGAGTATTTATAGTAAGAAAATGTTTTTTACGTCTGCGAAGTCTGTAATCAAAATGAAAATTTTCCTTTGATCCCCATGGCCATTATACATACTAGGAGGAAGCGACTATCGATGTACGTACCCACTGCGAATCAATATCGCCGGACCAGAAGACCATGGTCGAACAGTGACTTTTTTCCCCGCACAATACCTTCTCTAATATTAATTAAAAACCGAGGGTCTAAGCTATTGAATGACAGTAGTTGCAAGATATCCTATATTCTAAACCCCATACCAAAAGGAGGAGAGTGTGAAGTGGTCCTATATTGCTTGGCAAGTTGAACAGTGCTACCAGAAACGTTTGAAAGAGAATTACATCCACAGGCGATGAAGCTCGATAAACCGGGTTAACGAGTTTACGATCTGCAATCAGGGAAGAAGGGAAAAACATGAACAACACCCCAATCACTGCACAACGCACAAAGTTTTTTCTAAATACAATCTTTTGATGGACACTGGATATTTGCAAAATTGAACTCTACTAAACAGTGTTTCTTATACTGTATATAAGTTTTAAGAGCAGGGCTCGATTTAACACTGGCCCGCTGCCCAAGGCCAAGTGTAATTCATGTCGGGCCAGTAAGAATTTCACTAGCTGGCCCGTCGGGCAGTGGAATTTTTCAGAAGTTTAGGTTTGGTATGTCTTGCAATAAATTCCAGTTTTCCTTCCATGTGGATATCTTCAAAAAAATCTGCAGCATTTATTTATATTTCATGTATTTTCGCTTTTTCAAAGACTCCCACTGGCACAACTTCCTCTAACACAGATTGGTGTGGTTAGTCCCTCTGTCATCATAGCATTATTTTTATGTACATATGAGCGAGGGCCAGTATGACCCTAGCTAACGTGCATGGTCTGTTCACGAAAGTATGATCTCACCTTACGACATAATTTCATAACAACGCACAAGCCCTACAAGAAACAGAATTATAAAAGATGTTCCTAGTAAAAAAGGATACAAAAGATCCAAGTAGCAAAGAGATGGGCCCGAAGCTATCCTCCAGCTATCCTCATCTCCCAAAGTGACACTGAAATCTGAGGCAATAATTATTGTTTTTGTTTAGAAATATGTGGAGTAATTTGCCCACATTTATTTATCAATTATAATTTTGTATTGTTGTGCAAACTACTAAAAGTACAAATGTTGGTGATGGGAAAAAATGAGTGTAAAGTAAATACATGCACAAAAGTTGACAAATAGAATACAAAACTGAGGCCTCAAGGGGAGGAGGGGGAGGGGGCACGATCTGAAATCGGTACGGTATGTGCGTCGTTCAAGACCTCCCAGTTAGCGCCTCTATTTTCAGTTTTTGTAGACTCACTACCTTGCCACAGATTTTAGCTCATTGGGGAACTTTGTTTCCCTTCAATCATTTCCCACCTCTATTTTTGACCAAGTCCATGTAATTGAAAAAAAAATCGTTCCACAGAAAGAAACAAATTTATCAAAAGGCCGCAAGTGTTGCCTTTGGCGGCGCCGCACACACCCATCCTTAATGTGAGTTCTCCTCAGGACGAGGGCTCAAGTATAGGGCCTATTGTATTTCTGACTTTAGGCCAATTATCAGAGTTCGGCGTAAGCACGAAATTCCATGACCATAGCCTGGAAATGGTTGGGCCTGTGAGTTAACTGCAGGGCCAGTACGTTTCCTAGTTCACTGGCCCGACGGGCCAAGTACGACAAAAATTAAAAAATCCACCCTGTTTAAGAGGTCCTAGAATAGAAGCGTCAAAAGAATGGGATGGGTTAGCGAATGGGTCTTCCACACCTGCGCTTCGCACCACTGTGGTCCCCAGGTTCGACCCTCGTCGGCCTGCGATTTCTGTGCGTTTTTTGGTTTTCCAGCCATACTCGGCCCGCATGGTTTTCCTCCGCGCGAGCTCCGGGTACTCCTGATTTTACTCCTTCTGCCTGCCTTCTAAAACTGGCTTTCGTCCCTATCTTGTATATGATAATAAAGTGAATTGAAATAACGTCTCTTCGTGACACTGAAATGACACGATGGGTGATGTGTCGTTAAATACTATACCTCCTCGGCTCTGCATCTTGACAATGCTTCAACACATTAGTCTGCTCTTGCAAAAGACTTTTGATGAAGCAAATGGGCATTCAATCTTGTCCTCATTCCCTTTACCGTCTACAATTTGATTTCTAGCAGTTTCTAGCTGACTGAAAGCTGACCTGCATACTCGATATGCTAGCGGGTCGCTCCTCGAAGATATGCCATTCATCAATTCGGAGAGGGGTACATGAAGAAGACTTCACAGCAGCGTTATCTCTTGTGCAGTCCTGCGAAAATATGTGAATCATGACGTCCATATAACTCATCATTTAAGTTACATGTGCAAGAAATGCTTTAATCCTCCCCGTAAGCTATCAATGAAATATTACTCTCAGGGCCCCACAAACACATTTGGATGGCAATTACAAATTATAAAGTGCAGAAAATATTCATCTGGCACATTGCACTTGGCCTGCAATGAACGAAAGATCTGCATCCAGTTGCATACCTACCTAGAGTTTTTTCATCTTACGTAACTTACACATGGCAGACAATACAAGTGAGGGTGGGTTTCTAATTATCTAAGTCTTTTGGTTGGCCTTCTACCGACGAGACTTGTTGCATATTCCATATGCAAATGTTTCATATGGTTTCAGTTATTATCATAAAGGACACAAATAAGCATACAATATGTTCAATTGTACACAGAATGTCTTTAAATTACATGACAATCTTAACTTGATCACTACACTACTATAATTGAGACATATGCATAGATGAAAATAGCTTTATGACAAAGTATATGGTTAAAATGTTACCAAAAAACCAACAGAAGACCCATGAGGCATGTTGAGAGCTGAAAGTTCACTCTGTTTATTCAGTTATCCATTTTTCTTTTCAATCTTGTAATAGTCTATATAGTCAATTTAAGAAAATATGGAAGACGTTTCATATAGAAGCACAACTGATGATTGCCATTTATTTTCCGTCAAGCGCTATTTATACAACCTCATATACAGCGCATGGACGGAATCATTTCAATACCCTATTTTTCACATCCTGACTTCAATATGAAAGCAAATTTGTTTCTAATATAGAAAGTAGTCCCTATAGAGTTGGATTTCTTAAAAATTAAAAATGAGCAGAATATACGGTACTGCAGTTCAATCCACAGTCCGCTAAAATCCGCTTCGCCGCTTCGGGGATTTTCTGGTAGGAGGGAGGGGGAGGGGGACAACGATTCGTCACAGGGTCAAATAATCAAAGTGTTAGAAATCGTGTTAAAAATCCATGCCATCATATTTGCTATAATCGCACTGAGTAAGAACAGGTAGTTGCCCACTCTATGCGGTTCAACAGATAATATTAAAGACCATATGGGGGAAAGATTTCTCCGATTTTGTTCAAAAGTGGCTCAAATTTTTCTGGTTTGCACTACATCAAAAGTAATGTTTATCGCTCAACCCGGCCTCAATCATCTCTGGTTGACTTTTCAGGGAGGATAGTGGTAACCTGCCATATATAAACCCTGCAAAACCACCCCCCCCCCCCCCACCAACTTTATAACTATAAAACCACGGACTTGGACTGCTTAAATAACCATTCATGGCCGTATTCCAAAACTTGTTTAACTAAACCCGATTTTAGCTTGAAATCGCCGTAATTTTAATAAAAAATTTCGTTTAAGCAAACGCGTTTAAATTTTTAAACTACATGTGCTTGCTTAAACAAAAGCTTTAAAACCGAAGTAACATCGTCGTCATTTAAGCGCTACTTGAGTGTATAAAAGGTCCTTTGTTTCGTTGATGGTTGAGCGCATCCAAGTGACCATGGCTTTCCGTAGAGTTTAAGGTGCTCCACGAACGGGCGAGAACGAAATGCACCATTGCTCTTGTCAACTGCACAGTGCAATGGGCCGTGCACTCGACGGAAACACACACTAAAACACTTCATAAACTAGCCCCTTTCCCTAGTTCAAATTTCGACGCATTTTGGCGAGTTAAAATTACGTTTACCTTTAAACCTCTTTCTGGAATTGCGTTTACTTAAGCGATACGTATATCTCACATATAAACGTTCGATTAGCTTAAAAAAATCGCGCTAAAAACACCTTTTTGGAATACGGCCTTTATGTTTATATACCATGAACCCCATTGACCGCAAGTCGTAGATAAGGCAAAATAGGTTTTTAGCTTCATGAGTGAAGCTAATCTAAAACGTACCGATTCGGCAGAGCGGTCGAAAAAGTCAGGCCTATCTCCGTTGCCCTTGATTGACAATTTTGTTCAAAATTGGTC
>JAMKCH010012616.1:0-95648 GCA_023653785.1 Ophioderma brevispina
TTAGGCCACTACAGTAACATATATCGAACTACCAAGCAACTTGATATTCAACAGAGCTGGTCTCACGGTCGGTAATTAACATATTTATGGCTGGATACTCTCAGGGATCCTAAATAATTGGGATAGGCTACTCGATCAAGAAAATGGAGACATAATGCATAAAATCAGTAGCTCATCGATCGCCCGTCGTAAATGGCACTGCAAAATTGATGCTATGTCAACTCCAGTTAATACATCATACTGCATGAATTGGGAGTCTATTAGGTACCTCATCGAAATGGGTAGCACTATTATTATCGATATCTAAATTAGTAGGGTTATAAATGAGAATCCCATTCTAGACGTTTTGGGAAGGTTTGAAGATGTTTTTCTATAGTTTGAAAGGTGCTGAATCAGATTTTGGGGGTCCAACCTCTGGGAAATTTGGGGAACTTTGTAAAATATAGGGCTAAATTAGTGCAGGGGTAAATTTGAAATTGAAGTCAAAATGTGTTTCAATGTGCACCAATGTATTTGTCTCATTATAAGGATTAACCCTAAAAGTGCCACAAGGGTCTACATAGACTAAGGTCACCAAAACTTGACCTCAAATTGTATACAGAGCTGTCACCCAAAGAATTAAAATGCATTTTCTGCTTCAGTATGATCAGAGCAATAATTTGACGCCAGTTTCCACAAAATCTTAGCAGTGGATTTTTTTGCCGTGTAACTAAAGGTCCGAACCTATATAAGGCGACGAAAAAAGAAAACCCTGTTTTACGGGCGTGCGGACCTTTCGAGTAGGGTCGGTCGGGCGAATTTTTTCTTTCTTTTTTTTTCTTTTCTGGAGCTCAAAATTGGCCTAAAATAGCCCAAACATCTGAAAAATCAAGAGAAAAAATGAAATTTTTTTACAAATTTTCTAAAAAAAATGTGCCAAAATTTATAAATTTGGGGGTAAAAACAAGCTGATTTTACATGATTTTTGGAAAAAATAAAAAAAAAAATCTGCAAAACTGAAAAATCAGGGTCGGTCGGGCCCGTAAAACAGGGTTTTTTTATTTTCGTCGCCTAAACTATACCTTTTTTAATCCTTATAATGATACAAATACATTGGTGTACATTTAAACACAATTTGACTTGATTTCAAATTTACCCCTGTACTAATTTTACCCCCTTATTATACAAAGTCCACATTTCCCAGAGGTTGAACCCAAAAATTCCGATTCAGCACCCTTCAAATTATAGAAAAAACATCATCAAACCTTCTTCCCCCAAACTTCTAGAATAGGATTCTCATTTATAACCCTACTAAATAGTCTATGGCATACAGTTTCAAGTCTGATACTCTTCACCAGAAGGTAGTATTGTGATGCACTTCTGGTGATAAAACTATTTTGGCATAATTACATTTGACCCTTCGCAACTACTCCTTTTTGGGTGCTTTATTTCATTAACAGAAAAAAGCACATGCTGCAAAAGGGTATAATGTTGTTGTGTAATATTTTTGTATGTGAAATGTGTGTGAATGGCTCTTTTAAAAAACATTGATTTGAGGAAAATATTTTGAAGTAGCACATCTTGATATTTGGCTGTGTGCAATTTATAGCAATCACTTAATAAGAAGGGCATAATTGCATTATACCTTTTCCACCTACTTTGTATCATGTATTTTATTCCATTAAGGGAATAAAGCATGATACAAAGTATAGTATGATAGATATAATGTAATTATACCATATAAGGCATGCAAGTGTTGCTCACAGGTCTGCTGTATATTTGGACATTTTCCTGTGAATTTCTGGAAAATTATATTGACCTGTGGTCCAAATTTGGGGAATAATTATGGTCCTTAAAAGAATTGTTTTTTTTTTTGGTACAAAAGACAAACAGTAGATAATAATGAATAGGAGAGGGCATGATGTGCTGACAGTAAAAGTATGAGGTAATATAAATTGAGGTTGGCTGTGTGTTGTTCATTACTGTACATGTTTTTTCCATAACATTTTTTGTATATAAACATGGAACGCATACCCTGAATTTCTTAAATATGACAACTCTCCATTCATGTCTTGAGACAAGTTTTTGCAAATTTCTTGGAATAATGGGTACTAAATGCAAATGACTTAATGCAGTGACCTTTCAGCTGATACATGAAACATTTTATTCAAAAGTATGAACTTGTACAATATCGACTTTCTTTCAACCTCTTTATTATGAAATCCATACTCAGCTGTGCAGAAATTGGTCACATATACATAGCCAATTGATACAAGCCTTCATTACATCAATAATCACATGAGGATGTGACCTCAATTAAGTATTAAGGGTGACACATGAAAGGGTTATTGAATTTTTTTGGAGGAAAAAACTTGATAAATAATGGCAAGGCACACCAAAATCCGTTTTTTAAGTTTTTTTTCCAGCCAAGAATACATTATGCCGGCTCCAAATAAGAAATTAGGGCGGGCAAGGCAACTTTGCCCAATTTTAAAAGGGCACCAAGGCATGACATGTTAAATAGTTTAATAGCATTGTTTTTAGGGCACCAAGGCAAATGGTAGGGGCACCCAAGGACAAATTGCCTTGGGTGCCTTAGGTTATTTTGGAGCCTGATATGAGGCATATTACATGTTAAGAGATAGCAAGGCTGCTGATGAACTGTTTATAGAGCTGGCAGTTGGAATAACCGGGGGAAAGAGGGCAAGCACCCCCTAATTAGAACCCTTGCCCCCCCACCTATTGAACTGACCATTTGTAAAGATGAGGCCTGAGGTGACATGTGACGTCAACACGGGAATGAACCAAAAGCACTGCCGGGGGGCACTATGCAGTGTGAGTCACTTGTAGAGGTTTGTGCCTTTAAAATTTCCGCTCATGAGGCGTGGTAAGTATTGAATGTTTCTAACAATGTATGGGCCTATTCTTCAGTTTCTGTGGTGTGTGTCATCGTCAGTGACACGGTTCTAACTTGTGTTTGTTAACATTAGGTCACCTCATCTATAGTATCTATGGAGTGAGGACCCAAATTCCCTTCCTCAGAGGATGCCTCGGCACACCTCCTCCTCCCATCTGCAAAGGTCTGGTTATCATTTGGTTTGCTACTGAGAGCTGGGCATTGCACTGCTTAAAATGAATCACACTAGTCTTGCAATTTTAACAGTGTTCATACCAGACCTTTGCAAATGGGGGCAGAAGGTGGTTGCCAAGGCATTTTCTGAGGTGATTGGTAAATTTACGTTCTTCTCCACACAAAACTGTACAACGGTCAGTTTATTTGGAGGGGGGTGCAGGGTTCGAGGCACTGGTGAGCACCGAGGCTGGTTACGCCAATGAATGCAACCTATTGAGAATCATTAGTATGATTTAAGGGTAGTCTTGTGATGTTGTTTGTATTTAAATGAATTCACAGTCCCATCGGTGATTCACTTAATCTAAAGCTATTACTAATCATCAAATTATTAAAACTTTAACATGTACGGGTGCTGGTAAACATGCTAACATGATCAAAAGTACAGTGTAAGAAAACAGTTACCTTTCCAGCTTGAAATCTGTACAGACAATCTGAAGCTGTACACAATGGGATTTGTTTATTTGAAGAGCACCGTGTTTCCGTACTTATCAACTATAGTCTAACTAAAACAACAAGTGGCGTTTTGTCGCTTGTCTGTCCGGGTATGCAATTCGGGGAAGTTAAGCTTTGATTGTGTGAGATGATATTGCACTTGGAGGAGGAACAGCAGTGGAGCAGGGTTATTGGACTTTTGAAATGAATATCAAAATGGTATCTAGAGGTCAATTTGATTAGGAAATTCTAGATTAAAATTGGCCAAAAGGACACCAGAACAATGCTGGGGTCAAAGGTCATACATGGTGATAACTGCACTAGTTTAACAAATGAAAAGGTAAATCATGTGTACATATTCCTTCACTTTAAGTCATTCCTTTTAAAGGAAGGAAATTGAAATACTACAGCCAATGATTTCTTCATTTGAAGCAATGCTTACAAGGTGCTTATCTGGTTATCTGTTACTAATTCCTGAAGGTATAGAGTACCCCGTTATCTATGGGATGTGTAGAAAACCTGCATAAATCGAAGCCAATAATCTAATTCTAGGTTTGCAAGAGTATATTCTGGTGATTAAGTCTTAAATGAAAGGCAAGATGACAGTCAGATCAAGATACGGTACAGTGGCTGGGACCTGCAACTTGTACATAATGCAATCGTCATAACATGTAATTTTCCATGCAGCACAAACTGTTCAAAACAAGTAATACAACAGAAATTATCACTGGCGACACACTTTTGAACACCTACTTGGAATATTTGTCCACTAGCTACATTCTGTGTAAATTTTAGAAATTTTGTGGGGCCAAATATGAGTTTCGTTTAAAATGATAGTTTTTTTCCCATGTTCTTTCTGTGGAGATATGGGACATAAGAGGGTGCTATAAACATACAAACTTAAAGGAGGAACGCTACAACGAAAAATAGTAGACAACATCTACTCTATAAATAAAATATGACCACATATTGAGTGGTTTATCTAAAACGAATTCATTGATTAACCATAACACTGAAATAAAAAAGCATCTAGTCTGACCATGCGCTATTTAAAAATTCGTGCTATTGTATATACAGGTTAATGCGATACCGCCGGCACGTTTGTGTATACACACCATAGGAAATGCACATTATGAAAGCGTCACATGTGAAGGTTTGTATGACACTACGTGCCGTCCGTTATCCCATAATCACGTTATACATATCCCATATACACAAGAGCGAATTTAAAATAGCGTCATGGTCAGACCAACATGTTTTAACTCCTTTTTATCGTATATAATTCGTTCCATGAACCACATCGATATGTGTCAATATGTGGATAGCGTTATTCGTTATAATATTTTAGTACGGTTCTCCTTTAGAGGCTTGTAGACTATTATGGGCAAGATCCTGAAAGGATTTGTTCTGATTTTTGCAGAGGGACAATAGCTCTTCATGTCCTCACGTATATCTGTGTAAAAATGTGTCACCACTGCTATTGTCAAAAATTTTTTAAAAATAAAGACAATTTTGTATGGTCAAACAGTATGCATTTGGCCTCTAACATTTAGAACAAATCGAATGAATTGCAAATACAACAAGTGTGCAATAGCCTAAAGATTCAAGCAACAGTCCCATTTCTTGATTATCTTGATACGGGTGCCTCTTTTACAGTAAAAAAGTGGCCAATTATGATAATTAAAGATTATGCCATTATGAAAAATGTTTGTTCATCTAGATTATTCTTTCTTTTTTGATGTGTCAATGTGTCATGATAAGCTCTTATTTCTTGCTCACTGTCTTTGCCATATATATACATAAAAAGAAGTGGCTATCAAGGTAGAGGAAGGGTCATGGATCGTAACTGCCCTTGCAGGTATCCAAACTATTACAGAACTAGAATACGCTAACAATAACCAAAGCTAATCAAGCACTAACATTTTATAACTAATATTTACAAGATAAAAAAGTTCATTAAACTTAGAGCAGGGCTTGTTTTTAACACAGTTTAACAATTTAGTCTAATATGGGCTGATAACACACACTTTTTAAAAATTAAACTTTACTGGCCTTTATGTCCACCAAAAAGGAAGTTTAAAGGGAGTAAGCTCATATGCTCACTCAGCTAACACTATTGAAGGTGTCATTAATGCTTTTGTTTGGGATGATTAACTAGTGAACCAAGCTCTGCTGTGAGTTTTATCTCAGATGGTCAGTTTCTTTGTAGTACCCGAAAAGGTGTTGATCCAATGGAACAGGGCAGTTGTATATTTGTTCCACAGCATTGTGTTAGAGGTGATCTTTCTTGAATCCAGTTATTTGATGTGATGCAGATCAAAGGCGTGAGAGGGACAATCAAAATTGGTGGTTTTGCATTCCACCTTAAACTTCCTTGGTACAGGAATTTTTTAAAAAGAATTGTCCCAATACTTACAAATAAAACTGTATATTACAATAAAAATTGTAACTTCTGATGCTTATTGAAAAAAAAAGAATGCAGGAAATAGATGCAATAAATACTTGATATCATTGAGTATCTGAACATAAAAACAATAAACACAGGGGAAAAATAGAGCAGGAATGTTGGCATGACGTATCTGCTCTCGCCTTTCACCATGAGGTATTGGGTTCGGTCACAGGTGGGGGTTCGTTCTTGTGGCTTTTGTGAATTGGTTTCTAGATCCATACTCGTTTCTGCAGGTTTTCTCCGGGTACTCCTGCTTTCAAAATCAGCTTGGATAAATCGTTTGGATTAGGTCCTTCTCTGATGTGGTGAGCGCCTTTCATTGCTACAGCACAGCTCACGCATTGAGCATGGGACCTTAGTAGGTTCAAAATATTAGAATTATTATTGTCGTAGTAAATTCATTGAAGACATCTCCAATGGTTCTCCTGTATGGGTACTGTGTGAGTGATATCAATGCTTTCAGCCATGATTCCAGTTGTGCACACCAACAGGGGAAAAACCATTGAAGATAAATCTTTCGCACTCTCAATACAGTACACCAACTAGTGAAAAGCATTCAGAACTGTTGAATGCTTGAAGGTGGTTAACAGAAAAAGATAACAGTGGACACCACTTGGGTTTTGAGGTCAACCATATGAACCTTGTGCATACTCGGAATATTAAATTCTGTACAAGTATAATACCTAAATGTAAGTTACAATTCAGAAGAGGAAAAAAAAGGTATCTTTTTATGGCACTAAATTTTTGGAATTAATATAAAAAGAGATACAAGGTGGAAATAGTATGGATCCTAAGATGGTAAGAGTCCGATATGAGGCGACCAGGAAAATTATGAGTGAGTTAATGGTTGATGAAATGTCGAAGGGTGAAGTGTTCCACATAAGAGAAAAAAACCAGAATCTCTCAATTTGATGAGATTCCCACAAAACAAAAACTAGAAGGATGTGGAAGATATCTATTTAGTGGGCCACATTTTCAATAGAGATTTTTGTTTATTTGGCTTGCACTTGTATTTTCTTTATGTGGCAGTGTTTTTCATATTTGTAATACGGTTTTGCCCGGGGGGACCACTCTACCTAAACCTGTTGTCATCGCGAGCAGAAAACTGCGGGAAAGGGTAGGTTTTCACACCGCGGCACGGACCCGCGAAAAGGGGTCCACAAACCCAAGCAAAATGACCAAAAGGTATCGGTTCACACTCAGCAAGTCGGCGTTTGGGTAGTCGACCAATCGGATCCGGCCTCCCTCCTTGTCGGAAAAATATAAACAACATGACACTACGTAGAAAAAATCCTCTGTAAAACTCAGATATTTATTAAAATTTCCGGCTATGCGCGGTTATATAAGAAATTATAGCAAACCTGATTTCAGGTAGGGCCGGGCAAACTATATCTTGAGAAATAACGACCCACATTCGTGATTGTTTGATCGTCGATTATATTATTGTCTCCTTAGAACGTTACTTCTCAAAAAATGAACACATTAAAACAAATTTGGGCTGGTATGTCTTTCTCCATATAGAAAATGATCAAACTTCATCGCGAAAGAGGACCCGCTTACTATCTGGCACGGACACCCGCATGTTTAGAGGATTTGTATTGCATGATACCGACCAATAAACCTGGGAAAGTACTTTAAAGGAGCTTATTTTTCTTTGTGTGATCGAGATAAGAAAAAGGAGGAGGTTTTGAAGTACCCGTTTGAGCATGCCTAATCAGTGCCATCAATGGTTAGGATTACCCGCTTAGTTACTCTCTTAAGGTGTATGCCTTTGGGTTTTTATCGTGATAAGGGTAGTCGATTGAAGGAAAGATATCATGCGTTTAGGGTCAGAGCTGGAAAGGTACTGCTTGAGGATGACAAACAGGGAATGTATGCAAAGGGCCACCCGGTACGGTGCTGTGGAAAGGTTGTATGTAATCATATAAAAGCAGTTACTGCAATGCAGCCATATCAACTCATAATGCTATCTTGCAAAGTATTGCCCTTGTTACTGCATGCAATCCAGTTATTGCAACCAAAGTTGAAAATGATTTAATTCGGTGATGTATCAAGATCTTATCTGGAGTAGGGGTGAAGTACGCCAATTTTACTGCAATCCTTTGCAGGTTTACTGCAACGCATGCAATCCTTGGACCAGCGTGACCTGGTTTCTTCTGACAGTATTAGGAGAGTAGAGCGGAAGTGATGTGAACATTAATAGTAAAATAATAATGTGTATTTTTAACGCGCGATATATCCACGTAAACATGCTCAAGACGCTGTGCATTGCGGCAGCCATGAAAGGCGCTCAAGCACATCAGAGAACCAATATACCAGAACAGATTTTTGCGAAGAAGCTCGATTTTAGACGCAGGAGGAAATCGAGTGAGTACCCAGAGATAAACATGCGGGAACGAGTAGGATCGAGGATGGAAAACAAATTCACATAAAAGCCACCGAGAAACGAAGGCCCCGCGGGGATTGAACCGAGACCTCATTGGTGTGAAAGGCGAGGGAAGAGATACGCTACGCCAACCCCTTCCCCCCATTGCATAAAATAAAATATATTGAAAATAGAAGATAGGGTGAGGTGAAGGAGTTAACAAAACTGCAAGTAAAAAATATTGGCTTACTGTATTGTGAAATGGAACATGTATGCTAACTGCATAATTGGATCACACCTACTTGACCTGTATAATACTGATGGGGGGGAAAAAATTTTTGTGTAAACCAAATGGTTGCAGGTTGGGCAATTTTGTTCATTCATTCGTAAAGGTAAAAATATATACATACATGAAAGGTCTAGAGTTCAAACTTAACTTCTACCGATTAAGATAATTTTCCCTTTGTATTTTGCAAACCATCAATAGGGAAATTACCTTTTTTATAAGGTAAAATAAGATTGTCTTTTTCACCTCAAAATAATGTATATTTTAAAACCTTATAACAAGAACCTAGTCCAGGCCAATAACCCTGTACGTCCCTAAAAAGGGCTCATCAAAATGGCACAAAAAGCAGATTTGCGAGTGTTAGCACGCCAATTTTGGTAAAAAGTCAATGTTGCAAACATCCACCAGGGGTGGGGGCAATTTTTTTCAAATAGACATGACTACCCCCAACTGTGAGCTGAGCATAATTCAATTGTAGGCAAATGTCAAAATGTACGTAATTGGCCAAGCATGGTACGGAGAACCACTAGGCACTTGTCAGAATAGGTGTTGCAAAACTTTGTTTGGGGGAAAATGCTAGGCCTGTTGAACACCTGATTTCAAAATCAATAATTGACAATCCATGCTGGGCTGTTAGATGACATTTAGTTGGAGTAGGGGTTATTTTTTTTTTATTATGGGATGTGGCCTGTGAATATTGCAAGTTATAAATACCGATATCACATAGTTTGTCATGCATGCAATGTCCAATACCAATGTATAGAGTCTTTTTTTCTCAAGAAAGTAGGGGGGTAACTAGATCAAGCCCCATTGAAATGCAATGGACGTTGACTTCTGTGCCCCCTACATATCGGAAACAAGCAGTTTAAGACGTCAAAACTATTCCTTATTTTAATCCTATAATGCCACCAATATTTGCACCCTTTTTATCCAAATCGAGCCGACTTAAATTTGAACCCCTGTACAACTGAAAATTGACCCTTATTATGATTTTTGCTATTTTAGCCTATAACTCTGAACTTTAGGCTTTGTACATATACAAACTTACCTTTTCTATCCTTATGGTTAGACCAACTTGTGTGCTTTTCAACATGATTGGATTCAATTTAGAAATTTTGGACCCCTGTACAAACTTTGTTTTGGGCCCCCTCTCCTTAAGCACCTTTTGCGGCACTTAAGAATCCACTTTTCAGGGGTTCCGGTCAGTCTGTCAACATATTACAATCACTCAAACCTTTGTCTTGAATGTGTTACAAATTGTGCTAGCTCCAGGGCTAAGAGAAGTAATGTACTATTACTGGCCAAAAGAAGTATTATTTGTCCAATGCATTACCAGTTTTGAATAGTTTTAAACCATTCCGTCATGAGCAGTCAATTTTGTGTATATCACAATGCCTCCATGAGTTTAGATCATTGCATAGTACCTGATGTAGCTGCGGTCGTGGCTGATGTTTCCTCCACAGCTTCTCTGAGCCTTCAACCATAGGTTCTATATTCTGCTGCACCACTAGGTTTCTACAAGGGCTGCTTCATCATCACCATTAGGCTTTAAAAAAGTGCTTTTACCATCCGGCTTACAAGACTACTCCTTAACCATTAGGCTCCATAGGTGCTTCTCACCAATTAGGCTCTCAGGGACTTCAAACATTAGGCTCTACAATTGCTTCACCCCAGTTCTGCAAATGCGTTTACCATTAGTTCTCTACACATCTTCTCCCATTGGTTTTCCAACAAAGGTTGTTTTCAGTTTGCACGTAAGGTTTTCCGGTTGATGATTCCATTGTTTGTGAGCCCTCCTCCAGTTTATATCTGCTTCTATATCTTGTTTCAGGATCTTCCTCACTGATTGTCTCCAGATCTAGTCTCTTGGTCTAGTTGTTATCGCAGACTCCATGATGAAGCAGATATATTACCACGTGTGATTTTGCACTCTTATTCCTTGTGTCTTCTTTGTATCGGGTAATTCGTAAAAATGCAATACATCCTAATTTTCCTTGCTGAGGAAAGATAAGCAAATATAACAGTTTAATCAGGATTGACCAATCATATTTCAGATTTAATTGCTTAGATATTTGGCCCTGTTTATTCATTTTCCAAATTGACAAAAGAGAGGGCCCAACATATAAACAGACGGGCAAATTTTTCTGTGAAGAGGAAAAATTGGCGCCCAACCAACATTTTTTTCCAAGCTACATAGTGTGGCCACCTTTGTCCAATGGATACTTAAGGGAAGGAGAATATCTAAATGTTTGGGAGTGTCTGTCATATCTAAAAATCCTCACAACAAGGTCATGTTATTACATTTAACTCATAAAATGCACATTAGGTTTCTTTCAGTCGTTTTGTACAATTTGATGAAACCTAAATACCCTTGAATTGTTAAATCATTTGGTGTAAGTTTTGAAATCATTAAAAAAACACACTGATAATTATTTCATACTCTAGGATTAACATAGAGCAAACGCATAGCGCATGCCGAACCGGGAATTTTGAGATCCCGGAAGTGGACGTTTTGAAACTAAACAAAGAAAGCAAAAAAGTTCTACTGGCTATGCCGAAAATATCGCAAATTATTATTGTTTGAAGCACGATCGCAAATGAAAGTGTGAAAAATAGAAACATACATGTTATAGCTGTGGTGCAAATTTAGTTACACGGCAGAAGTAGTGTGAAATAAAAAGAGAAGAAAATGTTTTTATACCAGGTAGTACAGTTGAAAAATGGGTCGAAAAAAGTGGCCAAAAATTTTTCGTCTTCATTTTGAACGAAAATCGCAAATCTCAAAGCCATTTTGGAAATTTGGGCTTCAAACTATAGACTACAATGCTACTATAGTGCTTTAACGTAAACCTCGTGCAAGAGTAGCCTGCATTTTTAAATGAGAATTCTGGCTAAAATTTGACGAGGCCGATCTCCAGGGACATTGTAAATGCACACTGCAGTCGCTATAAAACGTGTTGATACGGCACTCTGCCGTGTCATCCGCCATCTCCGCTAGCTATCTACTGCTGCTGATGGAATTGATAACTGACTTCGCGGGCATTCTTGTAACTATCAAAAGGGGGAAATCATCAAAAAGCCCAGTTTTTGGCTACCCGGGGTTGGCTTGAATGATGTCTAAATTAGGCCAATACTATAGCCTCAACTTCAAGTAAAAAACTTCATGTCCCTAGGCTATAATAAGCATGTATACAACCCATACAGTTTACTACAGGGACTAGTCCAATCCATGGCCGTGTCAATCTTTTAAGTCTATTTGCAGTTAAAATATGGGACCCAGGAAACCCCTTTGTCGTGGCTGGGATGCCCCACAGTGATAGCGTGAAGTAAAAAGTGAATTCTAGGGTGGTTAACTCAAATCTTCTTCGGGTTGTCCAGTCAACCTGGGTCAACTAAACTGCCACTACTCCACCAATCCGGGCTAATTTATTGGAACATAATCTAGGCTGATGCAACTAGCTAGTAGGTTTATACAAGTAATCAGTGTATACTAAGCTAACATTTAGGGCTGATGTACTAGTCCTAGGTGGCTTAGTGTAAAACGCGGAAGCGACGCGGTAGTGATTCACATTCCTCAACCGATAAACTGCATGCGCATGTTATTTTGTTGAGGTTGCCCAATTCAGCCTCAACAGACATGTTCTTCCGTTGAGGCTGCCATTTCACTATAGCGTTTTGCATTTTCGCGTTTCACACTGAGCCGTCCGATGCTGATGCGACTATTAATAGGTTTAGCATCCAGCGCATGCTAGGCTCACACTCCAGGGCTAATGTACTAGCCTAGGCTTGTGCATGATGTTACTATAGTGCATTTAGCTTCCATGAATCAGTGACTTCAACAAAACAGGCATTTCTTGTACGGCATCACTTTAGTCAAAGCTCGTAATTTAAAGATTCGGCCACTTGATATCGCCACTTACGTTGCTGAATAGAGGAAAAGATCAATAAACACATGGGAAGCATAGTGCAAACTAGCCTAACATGCATCCGGGGTTAATGTCCCAGGTTAGGGCTGAGTCAAAAATGCCTAGTCATAGGTTTGCTAGTCAACGTTCAAATCATTAAAAAAGTTTGATAGTATAAAGTAAAAAGGGGTGGTTCGCTCAGTCATTGAAAAAGGGTACGCTAGTCAAAAATTGAAAAAGGGTACTTTTTTTATTTTTTTTCACATAATTTAAATTTAACAATTTAAATCAATTGTTTTTTTTTCTGTTGTTAGTTCGCAAAGTCAAAGTAAGACACCCTTTCTTGGGTTGTGCGATGGACGGGCAGGAAATTCGGTTGTTTCCAGCACTGCTTTAATGATAATCAGGGATCCTCGATTCTGATAGCAAAAACCCTTCTTTGATGATGAATACACAATTTTGAGCATTAACATTCCCTTATAGCTTAATAACAATTACCTGTACACAACTTGCAAAAATTTGAAAATTGCCGCCTTATTAAAAAGTGTCGTTTTTGCTTTGAGGAATTTTGTAATTTGCTGATGGAAATTTGCCTGTGTCACTTTAAAGGAACAAAGCCATGAAACTTTGTTGATAGTATGCTGTAAACCATGCTGCTTTCAAGTGAAGCAAGCACGAAAAATATAAGGATTTTAATGACAAAAGGTTGTGTGGAAATTTGGTTAAAAAGTTTCAGAATTTTGCTTGCCCACATATGCCAAAACAGTCAACATTTGGGAAAAGGTTCACTTTGCAAAGTCTACCCCTCCAGGAAAAGAAATTCTAGCTGTGGGCTTGTTGATGAAAATGACAAAAGTCACCTCTGGAGTCCAAACTTCTTTCAGTTGCGCCTCTTCACTGGTTATGTGTTGAATGGATAACACAAAATGAAGACTTTAAAATAGTGGGTCTAACTGAAAGTCTTGCTGTTCTCAGAGGATAGTTTGACCAGAGTGTAGGGTTAATCTTGCACAAGGATGCCTACTTTAGTGAAGTTTTTGTAGGGGGTTTTTGTACAATTTCTGTTCAGTCCACTGCATTTAAATTACTTTTTTTGGGGATTGGGTATGCACACAAGACCGGGGCACGTAAAGCTAAAAAAGCCCAAATTGATTTAAAATCCAGAGTAGTACATTTTTTAAACGTGCCAAAGTTTGTTGTTTGTGCACGTTGTGATTAATATTTTTTTAAAACTGCATTTTGTGCTCAGGGGGAAATTACTTCTACTTGATTGATGTTGCTGTGATAGGCCATTAAACCAACTGAAATTAACAAAATAGCATGCACTATTTGCAGTATACACTGTTTTTTAAGTTGTCATTGTCTGTGAAAAGGAGCTCTGCTGTTTAGAATTCTTTTAGTTTTGGTGTTTCAATATTTAAAACTATGGAAAGCTATAGAACCCCATGCTGTTTTGTACTGTTTCAGTAATTGTGACAATTTAGCAAGGCCTATTTAATTATTTATGCACACAAAATCAGATGCCCACTTAACTAAGGCTAGCTAATTAGTGAAGAAAATTTTGCTGCTTTGCTGTTTTGAAAAGTTATTTTGGTTTGTTAGAGTTGATATAGGAAAAAGAAAAGGATCAACACACGGAATAGGTTCCACATATGTTAACCACTCAATCTGTTTTTCCCAGTTTTATTTCTGCAAAGGATAAATTGGAAGAAACTCTTGGGATTCAGCCATGGCTTGAATTCTTCCAATTCTCTGAACCTGTCAATTGTTGTTATCCTTTTTCTTCTCAATTTGATGTGGGCTTTGTATGTGCAGTCTGTGCACAAGTAGACCAGAAAATCACAGACAAATAGTGGCACATCTCGGTTCTTAATTAAAAAACTATCTGATTATTTCCCGAAAAGATAAAAAAATATTGACATTTGTCAGGAATAGCCCTTACAAGTGAAGGATAAGTTGTATGACTCCCAATTAGTTATATTTTCCAACTGAAGAAGTTGACAGAAAAGGAAGGAAAAACAGCAAGTTCAGAGATAGAGATATGAATCCCCATTCAATTACACGTTGTAGTAATTGTCCGTACGGACCATTAATGACTACTAAAATATCCATTTTGTCCTTTTTTAATTTTTTAGGTTTTTTCTTTTTTTAAACCTTAAAATTGTACAGCGTGTTCCAAAAAATGCAAAAAAATCGATTTGATTGATTTTTTTCGATTTGTTCGGTTTTAGCAAATAACTGATAGTGCTTTAGTTTTGTCCACACACACATGTATACGCCAAGACAGTAGTTATTTGGATGTAACGTTTGAAACCTGAGGGTATAACGGACCCCCCCAAATAACGACATGAGGTTCAGGGAGTTGGAGCTTGTTTAAGGCTGACGGGGCCAGGGGAAGAGCCCGTGTGGTCCAGGGGGAAATGCCATGCTGTTTTTCTTTCATTTTTTTTTGGGGGCCATTTGGAGCTTTATTTCAATGTCCACTCTTTTCTCCATTTTTAGACCCCCGGCTGCTTGCTCTCCCTTCCGCACTAGGCTGGCTACGTGCATGTAAAGCGGGCCAACAATTTTTCTGTGATTGTAGATTTGCTTAATGAGGCAGAAACTGGACTTGAAAAATGTTGATGTAGTATCATTTAACAGTTCGGGCGACTGCCGGATCCGGCAAGGTTGCCGTATGGGCAATGTGCTGCCGGGTACGGCACTGTTGTTTCCCACAATGCATTGCAGCGCGGGGAATTTAAAGTTGGTTAGTTAATCTAATAATGCAATTTTAGAGTATAGAAAGTGAGTGCAAACAAAGTAGTATTTAGTTCTGAATATAAGGTTTAATTAAATATGAATAAATATTATTTGTGATATAAAAACGATTTGAACCTAAAATTTCAATTAAAACAAAAAAAAAAAGGTGAGAAATTTTGAATTTTCAAATTTTAACCCAACCCCAAGGCGAAATGTTTAAGTCCTGGGTGAAAATTTAGTAAAGAAACATACTTTGTCATGGGTAAACATATGGACCTTCCCTTGTAACAATATAAAGTCCCATCAAATAAAATAATAAAATCGTGGTTCAAGGTTTCCGAATCTGCAGGGAGCTTGTTTTTATGTTGCCGGAAAGGCAATATATGCCGGCTACTGCAAACATTGCCGGGTCCGGCAGCGGCCCGGACTGTTTAGGCAAATGTGTCGAATGGATTGTTTTTAAACACAAACATGGGCAAGGCACAATTTATTCTTAGAAACTGAATTTCCAAATATTTTCATGATTAGCCGAACAAGTAGATTCCAATGTGTAAAAATAGTAATAGTGCATATTACCAACAAAACTATTTGTGATGAAAAGGGAAAAGAGGGCAGTGATCCACAATCCCTGGTTTCCCCACACTTAATTTTTAAAAAATTTTTCTTTTTTTAAATTTTATATAATCTGAACTGGTTGTTCTTATTAATCATGTGTAGGCCTTACTAGTTGCAAAATTCTAGTAGTATCTGTAGAAAATTGGCAATTTTTGTCATTCTGTCTGTAAACGAACAGCAAACAGCACAGTGGCCAATGGGACACGGAAAGGAAAACAAGAGGAGTATATTTCATTTACAAAACTGCAAGATCACCAATAAACTAAATAAGCTTTTCAACGTGCTAACATGAAAGAACTAGGAAGTGCTGGAATCATTTGAAATGCCACATTAACATCGATGCGCATGTAATAGCTAGGCTGATGCTTCTAGCTTGTGGTTAGTCTTTATTCAGGAGGAAACGATGTAAAACTGCATTTTTCCACACATAGTTTTCTGATTAGTTGTAAATTAGGACATATCCACCTTAATAGAGTTTGTGTGTATTATTAAAAACATGTAAAACGTGCACATGGTGTGTTGTCAGGCTTTGAATTACCAATTTAAGATTTACATCTTTAAAAAATTACATGCCCAATTGCACAGTGTGAAAGTTACATGCACAGGCTGATTGATGTAAACATGATATAACATTCATTTCAGACTTGGGTACGCTTAGGCTTTCTGACAGCTCAAAATTTATGATTTCAATACATCCAATACTTCTATGAAAAGCTTAAAAGGTGAATATTTTACAGAATCACAAATTTTTATTTTCAATGAACCTGTAACATTGTGCCAAGCAGGATACAAAGTATTACTTGCACAGATAGAAAGTGACATGCACAGAGAGAAATGAAAGGACATGCACGAGAGGAACAGTGACATGCCCAATAGAAATAAGTGACATGCACAAATAGAAAATAGGAAAGTAAGAGTGACATTGCACCTGGCACCTGGGTAAATCGAAGCCTGTGTGTTGTAGGCCAGGATTTATGGCTTAAATGTGTTGTGCTGTTTTGTGATTTAAATGCACCTAGGCTAACAGCCATAGCTACTAGCATAGACTGAGCATAGCCTAAGGGGTCCTTTCCAAAGTCAAGGTTTGCCAGTCCCAGTTTAGTCATAATAGAAAAAGGGTTTGCTAGTCATGATTTAAAAAGGGTTTGCTAGTCATATAAAAAAAATACATCGGTCCTCGGTTCGCATGTGTCGCATGCCGTCGAGGTTTGTATAATGATAGGTCATTGACCTTGACCTTGGCATGTCTGACCTTTGACCTCATTCAAACAAAATGATGGGACCCAATGTTGCACCAAGGATTCAAGTTTGGTTCTAAGTGAAACTTAAAACTTTTAATGTAATATTCCACATACTTTGATGGATTTAACCAAACTTGGGTCCAGTGCAACATGGCATCCCCCACTTTTTGTGAGGTCAAGGTCACATGCCAAGGTCAAAGGTCTGTGAGGTCAAGTGTAAATAGGCCTGAAAATGAAAATTGACCCAAAAAAAATCATATTAAAAGTTACTTTCAATTGGAACCAAAACTTGAACGCATATGTGTGCAACAGCATCCCTATTGTTGATGAGGTCCAAGGTCACATACCCAAGTCAAGTCCACGTGATGTCAAGTTGTAAAATGGGCTGAAAATGTAAAATTGACCTCATTTGAAAAGTTGAAGTTCAATTGGAACAAACTTGAACCAAGGTGCAACATGGGATTCCCGCCTTTGTTGATGAGGTCAAAGGTCACATATCAAGGTCAAGTCAGTCAGGCCTATCATTCACTACCGCGACGGCAGGCGACAAGCGGTCTAAGGACGCGATGTATTTTTAGGCTATTATGCACCATGCTACTATCCATACTAGCTATAGTGCATTATCTCCTCCAGTCAGCGACGTCAGTGAGATGTCCAATGCCTAGCGTTAAATCGGGAGCTTTGACTGAAGTATTGCCGAACACACATTAAGTAGGCACACACGAATACCTGCTGATTTTGTTTTTACGTCCCCGAGTCACTGGACGCTCTTACGTAGAATTTTATCAGGGGTCTGGGTGCTTTCACAAAAGGCCAACCCGTGGTGTGGCTGTTTAGTGACCCAGGTTGACTGGGGACCCCAATAAATCACGGATTCGCCATACGCAGGGGGTGCGAGGACCCCCCAAATTCCACAAAAATTCCACTTTTGCTCATGTTTTTCATAATATGGTCCAATTTTTAAAGACCTTTTTGACAAAGTCCCCATTTTGGTGATCATATGTTAAACAAGTAAAAGGACCATTTTTAGTGGTTTGGTCCACTTTTTAACCAAAAAAGGTCCACCTTTAGAGGTTCCGCACCCCCCAAAATAAATCCTGCGTATCAAAGATATGTTGTAATGGGTGTATTACTATGTTTATATTGCACATGAAGTTCCAATTGAATGAATAGAATCTACATTAAACCTAGGTTTTTATCTCTAGCTAAGGCTAAGTAGCCTGCTGCTTTACTAGACCAAAGCTAATCATGGAGCTGCCTTGCCTCCACAATCATGCTGCATGTTCAAACTTTGATCTGCCAAGAAGCGCTCGAAATCTATAATCAGGCACCAATTTGTCATCAGCAGTAGATACAGGAGTAGGAGGCCGGAGGCTTCGTCGTTGGTAGTAAACTGCTCACCGCGATGACAAGCGTTCAATATATCCACACGCGCACGTATAGCACCATCGCGTGAGCATTTGACAAGGCTGGCGGAACGGCCCATCATCAAATTTTGATCCGAACTTCTCTTTAAAATGCAGGCTACTGTTTGCACGGGTTTACGTTTAAGAACAATATTAAGCATTGCAGTCCTATTATTTTTGAAAGCCCAAATTTTCAAATGGCTTTGAGATTTGCGATTTTCGGTTGAAATGAAGGCGAAAATTTTGCACTTTTTTTCGACACATTTTTTTAACTGTCTACATGGTATAAACCATTTTCTTTTAATTTCACCCCAATGTCGCCGTGTAACAAATTTTCACACATGCTATAACCTGTGTGTCTTATTTTCACCTTCATCTCAGTTCGATCTTGCTTCAAACATTTAAAATTGTGATATTTTTGGCTAAGCGCAGTAGAGCTTCATTGCTTTGTTTACGTCTCAAAACATCCACTTCCGGGATCTCGCAGGTACCGTTCGCGCATGCGCTATGCGTTTGCTCCACCGTTTACCTCCAGAACTCTTGACGTGAACGCGGAATGAGAATGATTATCATTGACAACATTTATCACAAAGACACAAATGCTCATACCTCCAAAAGAAATTTCTTGTCAGCACTCTCAACAAATCCAAGTCCAAGGTGTCCAGATATTTGGTGTTTTATTCCAACTGTGCCATCCAAATCATCGCCCTGAAATTGTCATGGTTATTCATTTTAGTTTAAATTTGAAAACAATTTGGATGTTTCATTCCAGAAAAACTGCAAAAGAGGCAGGTCATGGCAGTTTGTGGCTATTCCTACCATGGAAAATCAAGGTTTTGATATCCCTGCCAGAAGTTTCCATTGTGTCTAGAAGTTTTGTGTGACAATTCAAAGCAATCAGGCATACAGAACTTGTACTTCAGGCTTGTATTAAGATAATTAATCTGGTAAGTGAAAGGTTGTTAGGTGGGATTAACACATACAATATCCATGGTCTTTGAGCTTGATGACTGCATGCTTTCAAGTTGATTAATGCTGGCAGTAATGTCAGCATAGATCGGAAGAGAAAACATCTGAAAAAATAAAAATAATACTAAAACTTTACTTTCCCTTTTTTACCAAATGTAAACACCCAATTTTTCCAAATTTATGGAAGGGTCCTTTCATTATTTCTGCATTATTTTTCCATGTCCATTTTTCCCTTTATACTGATTTTAGGACTAACAGGCGATAGTTTTTTTTTCATTGAAAATTCGTCTATGAAATGCTTCACATGCGCATTATTTATTTTATCTCCCTGGCGTGAAAAGCAGAGGGGGATATGCGCGAGGTTGTTCCAGTTTGGTTATGTTTGGTTGGTTTTCGTTTGTGTCTCCTTGGAAAATTGAGGTCGGATTTAAACAGCAGACTTGGTATTAGGTACAATAGGGGTCCTTCGATATTGTGTATGGTGTCAAAGGTCATGGACCAAACGTCAAAGGTCATCTGAGTCCATGTTCCAGATGCCATCTTGCCAGGGGTAGTCACAAGTTTACTTGTCGTTATTTTGTAACTTTGAACTGATAATGATCACTCTGTTAAAAATGGGTTACCGATGAGCCTCTTCAAAAACAAACGGCAAAAAAAGTTTCTTTGCATGAGGTAGCCCAAAAACCTAAATGCCAAATGCATTTTTTATTTTTCTGTGTAAAGTTATTTGACTCAAATATCATGAAATTGGTAAATGCACGATCAGTGATTTGCGAATAAGAACAATATTAAGCATTGCAGTCCTATTATTTTTGAAAGCCCAAATTTTCAAATGGCTTTGAGATTTGCGATTTTCGGTTGAAATGAAGGCGAAAATTTTGCACTTTTTTTCGACACATTTTTTTAACTGTCTACATGGTATAAACCATTTTCTTTTAATTTCACCCCAATGTCGCCGTGTAACAAATTTTCACACATGCTATAACCTGTGTGTCTTATTTTCACCTTCATCTCAGTTCGATCTTGCTTCAAACATTTAAAATTGTGATATTTTTGGCTAAGCGCAGTAGAGCTTCATTGCTTTGTTTACGTCTCAAAACATCCACTTCCGGGATCTCGCAGGTACCGTTCGCGCATGCGCTATGCGTTTGCTCCACCGTTTACCTCCAGAACTCTTGACGTGAACGCGGAATGAGAATGATTATCATTGACAACATTTATCACAAAGACACAAATGCTCATACCTCCAAAAGAAATTTCTTGTCAGCACTCTCAACAAATCCAAGTCCAAGGTGTCCAGATATTTGGTGTTTTATTCCAACTGTGCCATCCAAATCATCGCCCTGAAATTGTCATGGTTATTCATTTTAGTTTAAATTTGAAAACAATTTGGATGTTTCATTCCAGAAAAACTGCAAAAGAGGCAGGTCATGGCAGTTTGTGGCTATTCCTACCATGGAAAATCAAGGTTTTGATATCCCTGCCAGAAGTTTCCATTGTGTCTAGAAGTTTTGTGTGACAATTCAAAGCAATCAGGCATACAGAACTTGTACTTCAGGCTTGTATTAAGATAATTAATCTGGTAAGTGAAAGGTTGTTAGGTGGGATTAACACATACAATATCCATGGTCTTTGAGCTTGATGACTGCATGCTTTCAAGTTGATTAATGCTGGCAGTAATGTCAGCATAGATCGGAAGAGAAAACATCTGAAAAAATAAAAATAATACTAAAACTTTACTTTCCCTTTTTTACCAAATGTAAACACCCAATTTTTCCAAATTTATGGAAGGGTCCTTTCATTATTTCTGCATTATTTTTCCATGTCCATTTTTCCCTTTATACTGATTTTAGGACTAACAGGCGATAGTTTTTTTTTCATTGAAAATTCGTCTATGAAATGCTTCACATGCGCATTATTTATTTTATCTCCCTGGCGTGAAAAGCAGAGGGGGATATGCGCGAGGTTGTTCCAGTTTGGTTATGTTTGGTTGGTTTTCGTTTGTGTCTCCTTGGAAAATTGAGGTCGGATTTAAACAGCAGACTTGGTATTAGGTACAATAGGGGTCCTTCGATATTGTGTATGGTGTCAAAGGTCATGGACCAAACGTCAAAGGTCATCTGAGTCCATGTTCCAGATGCCATCTTGCCAGGGGTAGTCACAAGTTTACTTGTCGTTATTTTGTAACTTTGAACTGATAATGATCACTCTGTTAAAAATGGGTTACCGATGAGCCTCTTCAAAAACAAACGGCAAAAAAAGTTTCTTTGCATGAGGTAGCCCAAAAACCTAAATGCCAAATGCATTTTTTATTTTTCTGTGTAAAGTTATTTGACTCAAATATCATGAAATTGGTAAATGCACGATCAGTGATTTGCGAATAAGAAAATCTAAAAAATTCAGGTTTTCACATGTCGTAACATATAGGTATCCAGTGATAAAGAAAGCAATGTAATAAACTCAAATCGGACATTTAAGGTCATTTTTGTCCATAGGAATAACTACAGCCACATGTAACTTAATGGTGATTAAAATCTTTGAACAAGGCTGTTTTCTCTAATTTTCAATTTTCCAGTTGAAAAAATAACTGACAAATTTGACAGACTTATCCTTCCCTTTAAATCTATTCTGCCAAATTTCAATATTTTGACTCATTTGGGTGAATCACTGTGTTTAAGTCAAAAAAGTTTCAAATATTTTGCTGTAAAATTATTAATTTATCATTCATAAAATAATCATGAACTAATTGCTTACACTGGTAACTCAAAACGTCTGGAATTGGGGCAATGGGTCTGACTTTGAGCATCACACAATGAGGAATTATCTATTGTTACTTCTACACGTTCAGACATAAATCAGAACAAATTCAGACACCAACTTTCACACCTTGCACCAAAATCTGCATTGTAAGAAAAGCAATCAACTGCTCAACGGATTATAGATTTTGGGGTTTGGCCAATGGCAAGTAGATTACATACTTGAGGTTTGTGTATATCAATAGGCAGCACTTATGTTGTTTATCATTGTCTCTTTGTAATTTATTGTTTTCTGGTGCGAAAGCAATTACTTTGGGTGTGCAAAGTGTCTGAATGTAGGTCGGAATTTAAGCTAATTCCCATTCAACGCCTTTCCAGATTCAGACCTTTTGCCTAAAATCAGACACTTTCAGTTACCAGTGTTATAAAATGGCTCCAAAAGCAAAATGTGTGTGTTTCCTACTGTTCCTCAGTCCCTCCCCCGAGCTTTAGCAGAAGGGGTATTTTTGTCAAAAGCAAAAATCTGTCATCGGTGGTGTAGTCGGCATCTTGTCTATCTATGTCCACCTATAACTGCTAGACCGTGATCCAATCTAAATGGACACTTGCACCACAGGACGTTAGTATAATACCGCTAGCCGACAGGTCTGTAGTCAGATTTCTATGCTCTTATTCCCCAGAAAAACCTCCTGTTATTCCATGTGAATACTGTGGCAAAGTCTCTCTTAAGATTCTCCCTGCTTTTCAAAAATTTGTGACTTCTACCAGATCCCATATCCAAATTTGACAAACGTGGTATGTGGGTAGGTCGATGAATCCCGTAATCCCATGCACTGTGTTGTCCGTATCTTTGTATCTTAATGAGCTCATTTACATCTTTGTTCTGATTGGCCTACAAAGGTGATTTTTACCAGATCCCAATACCCAAATTTTATGTCAATTTGTATGTGAGTGGGAGTTGTTGATGCAGCTGTGAATGAGGTAATTTGCATATTGCTCATATACATGCGAACTTTCCCCCATATCCAATTTCCAAATTGATGAAACTTTGGTATGCAGGTAGTGGTTCTTGCAATTAAACCCTGCATTGTACATCATATGTAATATTAATGAGCTTGTTCCCTATTTGCTCACCGCCAGGGGATCTGCAAGTTTACTTGAGTATTTTTTTTGTTGCCTAACATTGTGCCTTACATCTCATGAACAAACGTACTGACACTCAACAATTTTATAAAGGAGTCTAGGTTTGCACGGCACCACTACTTATGCGATGCCATGCCAAGAACACCAACAAAGCGGGCAAGACATGCTAGTTGCGACATCACACCCTGCATAATGCTGTCGCGTGATCTATCCCAACCACTTACTGCACAGGTCGTGCATGTACAATATCATGGGAAACCCGGAAAAGAGCAATGTGCCTTATGCAAGAGGTTCTGATAGCCCCTTTGAAAAGTGAATATGGAATATGGAATATCGAAACCAGCAAAACGTTATAATGGCGCGATTCCTCAATGGGAATGTTTTGAATAAGGCCGTTTTCTTTAATTCAATTTTCCAGTTGGAAAAAAAATAACTGAAAATTGACAGACTTATCCTCACTTAAAAACTATTCCTGCACATTTCAAATATTTGGACGCATTTGGGTGAATCACTGTGTTTAAGTCAAAACAGTTGACATAAACAGTTTTTTGCTTGTAAAATTATTAAGTTTTTATTTCAGTTCATAAAATAATAATGGAACTAAATGGCATTATTAAAATGGCCTCCAAAAATCAAAATGTGTTGTTTCCTACTGTCATCAGTCCCTCCCCCGAGCTTTAGCAGAAGGGGGACTTTTGTCAAAGCAAAATCTGTCAGCCCCGGGTGGCGTAGTCGGCATCTTGTCTATCTATGTCCACCTATAACTGCTAGACCCGTGATCCAATCTAAATGGACCATTTGCACCACAGGACCTTAGTATATACGTACCGACAGGTCTGTAGGTCAGATTTCTATGCTCTTATTCCCCAGAAAAAACCTGGTTATTCCCTGTTTGAATACTGTGCAAAGTCTCTCTTAGATTCCATGACTTTTCAAAATTTGGGAACTTCTACCAGATCCCAATTCAAATTTGACAAAACTTGGTATGTGGTAGCGATGAATTACAGGTAATACCCATGCCCTGTGTTGTCAGTATATTTGTATCTTAATGAGCTCATTTACATATTTGTTCTGATTGGCTACAAAGGTGAATTTCTACCAGATCCCAATGTCCAAATTTTATGCAATTTGGTATGTGAGTGGGTAGTGGTGGATGCACTGTGAATGAGGTAATTTGCATATTTGCTCATTACTAAGGCGAACTTCCACCATATCCCAATGTCCAAAATTGATGAAACTTGGTATGCAGGTAGTGGTTCTTGCAAGTAATAACCATGCAGTGTAACATCATATGTAAATATTAATGAGCTTGTTCCCATATTTGCTCACCGCCAGGGGGATCTTGCAAGTTTTAACTTGAAGTATTTTTTTTGTTGCCTAACATTGTTGCCTTACATCTCATGAACAAACTTAATGGACACTCAACAATATTTATAAAGGAGTCTAGGTTTGCCACCAGGCACCACTACTTAATTGCGATGCACATGCCAAAGACCACCAACAAAGCGAGGCAAGACATGCTAGTTGCGACATCACACCCTGCATAATGCATGTCGCGTGATCTATCCCAACCACTTACTGCACAGGGTCGTGCATGTACAATATCAGGGGAAACCCGGAAAAGAGCAATGTGCTGTGACAAGAGGTTCTGATAGCCCATTTGAATTGAATGAGGAATATGGAATATCGAAACCAGCAAAACGGTATAATGGAGCGATGTCATCAATGGGAAATGTTTTGAAGAAGTGTGATTTGCCTTGTGCATATTAGCAGCATCAAGAGGACTAGAGACGACGTCAGAACAAAACCGCTGTCATTTTCGCTAATATGGACTTTGATCTATTCCAACCCAAGTTTATACGAAATTATTATGAGCAAAATGAGAATGAAATGTAATTTGAGAATTTGGCCCAAGCTTTCTGTGCTTTGGAATAGCGCTATACAAGTGACCCAGCCAAGGTTAAGAAAGAAGTTCGTTCTCTTAATATGAAACATGCTTTATAAGATGAAATGTTAAGCCAAGGTAATGACTTGCCATACAAGGAATGAGATTAAAGTGTTGATGGAGTGACACATAGTTTTACACCACACTCTGTACTTAGTTACCTGTACAACTAGCCTCTTGATATTGATTAACATGCTGTCCATGATAGCACCGAAGAAGTCGCCCACAGTCTTGATGTCACGACTGTTGAAGCCTCTGTAGCTAGACATTAATGTGATCCCTTGTTGTTCACCAAATTGTATCAGCTCATTAAATGATATCTGAAAGTACAATTCCAAAAGTAAAAATGCTTGTACTTAAGAAATTAGATTGTGGTGTGACATCAGTAGGGAATTTAGTATCTTTTCATTGGAATGACCTAGCTGAAACATGATTATGCCCTCTCAATATTTAACAGAACAAAGAGTGCTGTAATTTCCCTTACCAAAGTGGATGGCCTGCACTAAGCCTTCCACAGGCCTGCATTTTCTAGGATATAGGCAGGCCATCCATTGCACAATTGGCAGACCTGCCATAAGCCTTCCACAGGCCTGTCCACAGGCCGAAATATTTAAATTAGGGCATGCCTATGGCAGGCCTGTGGCAGGCCATCCATTTGGCAGGCCATCCGGTGGGCAGGCCATCCATTTGGCAGGCCTGCCACAGGCCATTTATTTGGCATGCCTGCACTAAGCCAACCACAGGCCTGTCCACAGGCCGAAATATTTAAATGAGGGCAGGCCTGTGGCAGGCCTGCTAAATGGACGGTCTACCAAATGGATGGTCTGCCAAATGGATGGTGTACCAAATGGATGGCCTGCCAAATGGATGGCCTGCCAAATGGATGGCCTGCCACAGGCCCTCGGGCATAAACAAGCGTTCATACCCAAAATCAACCTCTAATTCAACACGGTCCTATAACCAAACCCTATTAACCTAATTGCCGTAAAGGCGCAGCCAAATTCATCAGTGTCACCAGTGACCTATAGGGTCACTAAAATGGATTGACCTATCCTTTGTTTAGCCCTAGACATCACTGGCACTGACACTGCATGGTGGTAGGCCTTGGCAATGATGTAGCACTATCTATCGTGCCTAGGCCAAGCTAAAAGTCTTAGACTGGTCTTATCCATTCTAAACTGGAATATTCTTATAATATCTGCATTGATAAGTTATTTTTTCCACTAGAAAAGATAATTACTTTCCAAACTGTATTTCAAGTTGTCTCTTCCGCCAGTTTAATTTCATGTACTTAATTGCTAGTCATGGTTGCCGAATTTGGAACCACAAGGCACAAGCAACCAAAGTAAGCACTACACAAGTTTAAATACTCACTATGCTGCACTTATTTCATATGTTGTCCTACTTCTAGGTGTTCTTGTAAATATGCTGGATGCAGTACAAACAATAAGTTAATCCATTTTGGTCTTATAATGGTACAATGCAGATGCAAAATCTAGTGATCATGCATACACATTTTACAACTGCCAAAGCTTGCCGCCAAAAAGATCTAATGTTGGGCACTGTGCCAAGAAGTTTGGATGGCCTGTCACATGGATGGCCTGCCACATGGATAGCCTGCCACTTGTTTGGATGGCCTAGTCAGGTGGTACTCATTTGGATGGCCTGCCATTGCATGGATGGCATGCCTGCCAATGATTAATGGCAGGCCTGCCAAAGTATGGCAGACCTGCCATTAACCCTACAATTGATGTGGCATGCCTGTGACGCCTATCAGTTTCATGATGGCAGGCCTGCCAATGATATGGCAGGCATGTGGATGGCTTAGTGCAGGCTAATTAGGCCATCCACTTTGGTAAGGGTTGCCACTTCTTCTTGCGTGTGAGGCAGCAGCTAAATGTGTTGAAGTTGGTGGAGCCAGCTCACTGTTGACTGGTTGGGATTTGAGAAGTCTATATTCACTGGTAGACGAAAGGTAGGGCACTCGTTGAGAATGTGATCTGCAGTCTGTGATGGAGATCGAGCCACATTGGCAGGTTGGAGATGGTCACAGGTTCAGAGCCCTATCAGTGGATATTGCTGTTGAAATGAAATGACTCCTGTGCGAATCCTGCTCAAGGGGACCAATTCCTTACGTGGAAGACTAATACCAGGTGGGAGTTCTGTCATAGGTGTGATAGTGAATTGGTCTGGTCTTGGAGTATCTAGTCAGGCAGTGTTCCATGTCTGTAAGATGTTGTATGGAGAACTGGAGAGTTTAGCAGCATGTCGACAGAAAGGTCGACGAGAGCACGGCTCTGCATGTCTGCCGAGCTGGTGTGATTCTTTGACAGTGTTATGCAACAGGTGCTTGTTGTCCAACAGTCTTGTTCATCAATTTATGTGTGATGTTCTCTCCGAAGCACTGCAGGTAGAAACTCAGATGGAGTGGGACAAAGGCAGCCAGTAATGGTTCTCATAGTCTCCTTGTGTGAGAGCTATTGCACTATGCTGGGGTGGCATACTCAGCAGTGCTGTAGACCAGAGCCAGGTTGGTGGTGTATAGTGTGGATGTGCTAGCACCCCAGGAAGATCCACCAAGGAGGTTATTCCTCGAAGATACCTTTGCACATATTGACTCTTGTTGCTGCCAATAAGAAAGCTGCCAATCAAGCTTCGCTCCCAGATAGGTTGGTGTAGGATTATATGGCAGAGGTGCTCCATTGAGGTTGATTTGAAGCTGGTAATGAGCCTATTTGATGTTGAGATAGAAGGCAGTAGCAGTGGTCTTGGCTTCACCCAGCTTGAGTCTCCTGGTCTTGAGATATGCTGCAAGTAGGGCCATATCTTAAGTGTACTTTCTACTTCAGTCCAGCTTCTGTCCGAGTGAAGAAGAGCAAGGTCATTGACATAGCCATACAATCGACTGCTCTGCCCATCACTGGTCTTAAGGACAAAGCTACGCTTTGCAAGCATGTTACATATGACTTGTACATGGTGCTGATCCGGGTTGTCCTTAGAAACTTGAGTGTCAGGCCTTGGTGCCACACAGTGTCATATGCTGCAGTAAGGACCACCAAAATGACATCTGCCTTACAACGCTTTTCAAAGCTCTCCTTAATATCATTTGTGAGTTTTACAATCAGATGGACAGTGCTCCGGCCACAGTGAAATCCTGATTGTTCATGAGGCAGATAGGATTTGAGACTGACTCCAGCCGGACCAGGATCAGCCACTCAAGGAGTTTGAAGGAAACACACAGTAGTGATGTTGGGCAGTATTTCTTGGGGTTGTCAACAGGCTTGTTTGGCTTGGAGAGTGCAATGATGGTCGCCCTCCTCCAGATCTTGGGTAAAGACTGGTTGGTGAGGCAACATGTGTAGAGCTCCTGGAGCCATTCAAAACAATGTGGGCCACAGTGCATTAGGAACTCCGCTGGAATATTATCAGGACCCTGGGCCTTAATTCCCACTCTTTAGTTGGCTGATAGCTTAGGTGAGCTCATCTAGTGAGAAGGGTGATCAAAGTGACCCGTCCATCCCGGGGGCTCGACGAAGTTTGGTGATCTCTTTTTTAACAGAGCAAGTGTGATCCTTATCAATATCCTTTAAACTTTTGCGAGGAGTTGCTCAGCAATTGAGTTGGTAGACACAGGACATTTTTATGGTTTTGGTGATTTCAACAGTCATAGCATTACCTGGGGCTACAGGAATACCAACCCTGACAGATCCACCTAGAGGACTGGGTTTCCCAATCTGGCATACAACTCTTGTATGACCCCAAGCAACCAGACAGTTTCTACTCTGGAAGGTGGAACACAAGCTTAAATCCTGACCTTGCATTTGTAAATATGGATGCCATTCCTGCTCACCGTACTGTTCTCGACCGCTTTCTGAAGTCTCAACATACACCATCACTGATCGCTCAGAACAGCCTTGCTAAGTCAGTACCAACAAAGCCAGTAAAAAGGTTAAATTTCTGCAAGGCAGACTAGGACCAGTTTGAGAACCCGGTGGATTCAGAAGTGCCCAACCTTGAGACACCAACCTGGACAATTCTTACACAGCACTATGTAAACTCTTCATCGAGATAGCAGAGAAGACCATCCCACGTGGCTGTCGTCACAGTTACATCCCATCCTGGGATGAGGATGAGGAATGTTATGCTCTTTACAATGAATTCTTGAACTCTTAACCTGGGGAAGAAGCGATATCCAAGGATTGAGATCTGACAAACTGCTTGGACAGGAAATGTTGTGAGTGCTGGGAGGAGACAGTCCAGGGACTTTATTTCACTCCTTCTAGTAGGAAGGCCTGGAAGACTACAAACTGCCTCACCGGTAGAGTTTCCAAACCATTGACCTCAAAGTCATATGATTGCGTACCATGTTGAAGGACTAAATCAGATAAAGACTAAAAAACCAAATTGCAAAAAAAGACCAATTGCGCATATGTCAAGATTTGTCAATCAGCACGGCATGGTCTGTGATTGGTTGAATGTTTAGTATGGGCGGGGCAGACAAAATATGATGTTTTTTTTTTTTTTTTTTTTTGGAAGGTGGAACACAAGCTTAAATCCTGACCTTGCATTTGTAAATATGGATGCCATTCCTGCTCACCGTACTGTTCTCGACCGCTTTCTGAAGTCTCAACATACACCATCACTGATCGCTCAGAACAGCCTTGCTAAGTCAGTACCAACAAAGCCAGTAAAAAGGTTAAATTTCTGCAAGGCAGACTAGGACCAGTTTGAGAACCCGGTGGATTCAGAAGTGCCCAACCTTGAGACACCAACCTGGACAATTCTTACACAGCACTATGTAGCAGAGAAGACCATCCCACATGGCTGGGATGAGGATGAGGAATGTTATGCTCTTTACAATGAATTCTTGAACTCTTAACCTGGGGAAGAAGCGATATCCAAGGATTGAGATCTGACAAACTGCTTGGACAGGAAATGTTGTGAGTGCTGGGAGGAGACAGTCCAGGGACTTTATTTCACTCCTTCTAGTAGGAAGGCCTGGAAGACTACAAACTGCCTCACCGGTAGAGTTTCCAAACCATTGACCTCAAAGTCATATGATTGCGTACCATGTTGAAGGACTAAATCAGATAAAGACTAAAAAACCAAATTGCAAAAAAAGACCAATTGCGCATATGTCAAGATTTGTCAATCAGCACGGCATGGTCTGTGATTGGTTGAATGTTTAGTATGGGCGGGGCAGACAAATCTTGATGTCAAAACTATTTGAGTTAGGTTTCCGACGCACGGACACAATAATTAACGTAAGTAAACTTTCTGTTTTAATAAGCTTTAAATGTTCACAGACTATTCTTCTTCACAGCCGGCATTTGGTCTGCACCGTTAAATTACGTCAGACGCGCAATTGGTCGCCTTATTCTGTCCCTGACTAAGGTAATTTTTAGCTTTTCTTCTAGGCAGAATTATAAATTTTGAAATCAAGAGGGCCACTCAATGTCTCCTTCCAAATGATAGATTCATAGGTACTTACTTACGGATTACACTTCATAAATATGTAGCAGCATTTATTATCTTTCAAAATTGAGATTGTAAAGGCATTTTAAGAATGACAGATCTGGTTGTATTTTAACAGCTCATAGATGAATAGCAGTATCATTATTTCTGTTGGACGATTTTGTTCCTGGTATCCAATCATTGAGCTGGTTAAAACACCATAATATTAATATCAGACTTTTATTTGTGAGTAAAAACTCTACAACACTTTTTGTTTTAAGTTGTTCTTTAACAGCAACAACAACAGTATTAATAATAAACGGTATCCTCTGTATGCGTTGTATACCACATGTTTTTCAAATCATTATCTTTAAAAGAATAGCAAATAAAGTTGTACTCACATCTCCACTCTCATCCACATCAAGACGATCAAATAGCTCATCAATATCATATCCTGTACCGAAAAGCAGTTCTGCTTGGCCTTCAGTGAAGTGTGCATTTCCTGATAGGAGAAGGTGTTGTATGTTGAATGAAGCCATAGTTTGAGGGGAGACAGGCAGATATATACAGGCAGGATTAAATACACAGTGGATCCTGCAAGAGCGTTTTAAAAAATAGCTTATTCGTGGGGGAAAATTGAACCATCTGTTTTAAAACTTTGTTTTTGGTTACAATCTGAATTTTGATTATATTGGACGTATTTTTGTGTCTCTGTTTTGAGATTAACACATATAGAGTGCCTTTAGTAGTACCTTGCATATACATGTAGCATCGAAAAAGTGCCATTGTATATGGCGATGCGGAAGGATTGGGAAATGTCCATATATGATCAATATGGCTATTAGGCAAATGACATGCTTGTAAATTTGACAAGCAGTTTTGAGAGGTAAAACTGTGCCCGTTGTGCGTGTGTGCGCGTGTTTTTGCGTGTGTGTGATGTGGGTGCGCGCGTGCGTGTTTTTGCGTGTGTGTGTGTGTGATAGATGGATGCTAAAAATATATTTTTACTGGTATAAGTTATAAAATGTATTTAGATTTGTCGCCATTTGTAGTTTGATCTCATTGTTCAAAAGCTACTGGATTTCAATTCCAATCATAAAAGGAATGCACGTGATATTATAAATTTGGTATCAATACCAACCTCCTTGAGTACTTCCTTCAACTCTGCAATGGAGATAGTTCCCACTGTCATCGAAGTCACACTTAGAACAAGCCATCATAAAGGCTTCCATAGCTTCAGTCAACGTCTAGTGTTTCTGCCGCCTTTTTTCGTCGCTAAAGTAAGTGTCTTTGCTTTCTATAAATTTGTCAGAAAAAAAGGGACAACTATGTACATTACCAGTCAAGCCAAGCTTTAAACTTTTGACACCCATTAAACACGTGGGGGGGGGGGGGCACTTCTCAAGAAAAGGGGTATCATCGTGTCCAAGCAATCACAAAAGCACCCTAAATACGTATTTTCGAAGCTGAATTTTAACACCTAAATACGGTATCAGCAGCGCAATTAATACCATACAAGTTCTTGATTGGAATTTCTCCCCCAAACAAGTATCAGTAGCGCCGCAATTTTGCATACCTAAAAAGTATTTGTCTTTCTCCCACCCTAAAGCAAGTAATTGATGCGATTATTACCCCTTTATACGTAAAAACCCCCAAAACATATTCTTCCAATGTATTTTTGCACACCAGAGAGGCTTGTCTGAGCCTTGTGTTGTGTAATCATAAAATATTGGGGAAAGTTATTTTTCAGCCAGGATATATCGGAGGAAAGGTTATTGTTAAAAGGGGAAAGGAATTGAGCCAGGGACGTATCCAATAATTCTCAGGACGGCGGCACGGCTAGTCGATAAAAGTCGATGATATGGCCTTCTAGCGGCCATGCGCTACGTGGAAGCGGCGGGGGAGGGGGGGCGGGGGGGTGTTTGCAATTCTTCACTTCCCAACGACATTTTCATGCGAATATTGATAGAAATATTTGAAATTTGTAAGCGATTCACTATAGCAAAATATATGTATGATAAAGGGCTATGAAGGGGTAAAACAGATTGATGGGGTTAAATGTCACAGGAATTCATAGAGTAAGTGGCGCGGGAGGGGGGTGCGCCCTCTCTCTCGAGCGGAAGCGCGGCAATGGCATACCACGCAATGTTTGCTTTCCGAAACACATTACCTCATGCACATTTGGTAAAACTTATTGATATTTGAAGTGGTTAACTTTAAAATGCAGATAGGCCAATGGTCGACCAGATAAAACAGTACAAAATCTAGTTATGCATGAAAGGTTTATTTGAACATATCATAAATTAAAGCGTGTGTTAATGAGCGGCACGGGGTGGGTCGCGGAAACCTTGGGGGATATTAGTTTTCAAGACATTTCTCGGGGTTATAGGATCCGGGGAGGAATTGCATTTATAGAACGTTATTTTCGCCAATTATTTCCGCATTTTCAGCACAGCGAAAAATCGGCATTTTCCCTGAAAATTGCTGAATCCGCGCAATTATGCACCCAAATTATGTCCCAAAAGTTATTTTAAGAAAATTATAAACCTAGAATTGACTGACATTTAAATAAATTATGAGTTGTAATTGCTAAAACATTGTCCGTTTGGAAAGACTTCCATATGTACCCCCCTCGTATATATTTACATGATACAAAATTTATTTTAAATTTGGCCTTGTTTCATCAAAAACAGAATAAACAGCTAAAATAATTAAATTTTATGTTGCATGTAAATATATGAGGGGGGGATACATATGGAAGTCTTGCCTATTTGAAAAAGCACTGACGAACACCCTAACTTAGTAGGCCTATCCACATTTTTTTTTACAGTGCAAATACTGTAAAATTTACAGCTTGTTGTAAAATGTATTACATCAAACTGTAAAATATACAGTAAATTTGAATCAAAACCTGTAAAAGCTATATTTTTGCGGGGTTTTGTTGGCAGAATTGCTACCAGTATTTTCCTGTAAAATTTACAGTATTTTTCCCTGTATATTTTAGTACTTAATGGTATAATTGAAAAATAGTAGTGTATAATGATGTGGTTACTCATTAAATTTCGAATAAGTCTTCACTTTTAGATTTTGTCATTATAGGCCTGGAAAATTGGACATAAAATTTACAGTATTTTCCTGTATTTTCAAATTACAGCCAAATACTGTAAGTTTTGGGAAGTTTTTACAGTATTTTCCTGTATATTGCACTGTAATTTTTTACAGTGTAAGTGATATAGAACCATTTTGGTATAGCGACATTATCAGGCAATCACAAAAGGAGTCGTCATTTCTCAATCTCAAACTAACAGGCCTGTACTAAAAATCATGTGTATGGTTTCTTTACCGCGCGTTACGCGGAAAATTTTGGAAATTTAGGGATTTGAAAGCACAGGTTTGAAGGCAAGTACAGACTTCCGGAACACTTTTTATTTTTTTTATGCTGAAATGAATATGGACCCTAAATGCGTAAGTCCTCATTTAGAAAATATAACCCTTTTTCTTGATTTTTAGTGATTTTTAGACCCTTTTCACGTTACGTACGTAACGTGCCTGATCCTGTAAAAACTACCCTTTTTACGTGAATTCTTGGACACGGATGATACCCCCTTGTCTATGAAGACTGATCCCCCCGGGCATCTAAACAGAAATGTAAAGTGATGCAAAAACGGACAGTGACTTCTTATTTAGGGCCTGCAAGAAAGCATACCAACCTTGTAAGAAAAGTGTCAGGAAAAGGTGTCCAATTTTTCACATACTTCTGCTCCCGCTTTTCAAGATCTACTTTAAAGAGCTCCTGTTCTTCATCTGAATACTACAGTGATATCAAGATTAAAAAAGGAAATACATATTGATTTCACCAACACCGCATACTTCGGGTGTATTAATGTAAAACTAGATTTGATGACATTATATCCATATTTTTTTTATAAGACCATTCTTTATTTGTAGTTCAAGTTCATGTTGATTTTTATATGGTTATTTAATATAAGAAATTATTCAATATCACGAAATGAAGTAGATTAGATAGAAGAGAGACACAAAGATGGGAAAGAAAAGATAAGATTTTTTTTCTAGACCAGTTTTGTATAACTTCTGGTGCTTTTTTGGGAAACAGTCCAATTCCAACTTCAAGCAAAATTTCAAAAGTAGTTGTGGGCATGTTGAAAACATGCAAATTAGCCTTCATCGTATGACTTCATTTTTTTATGGTCCTAATTTGTTTTATGGTCCTCGTTCGTTCGTTCGTGCAAGTCCAAAATCACAGTGGAAGATCCGTCTTTAACCAGCTGATAGCTTCATCATCCAGGTTGATCAGGCCTGGAATTCCTCTTGGGGATTTGTAGACCTCACAGTCATCCATGACGTGGCCAATGGCCCGTGGCTCTCCACAATCGCAGTTTGGTGAAGGTTCTACTCCGATCCCGTGAAGGAAGTTCTTTGTACGTACGACCAACGCCAGTTCTGAGTCTGTTGAGGTTGACCCATGCTTTCCTATCAAGGTCACAGCCTTTGGGCCTGCCAGACGGGCTGTCCTAATCTTCCCGAAAAATATCCAGTTTTGAAATAACCAGCCGCTTTATAGTTGAGAAATTGACGTTTGATGAGAGGTCATTTTGTACACAAGTCTATGGGGAGTTATTTAGTGGTGTGGTTCAATATGGGTATGTTTTGAATGCCAAGAGAAGCTGGGTATATTGTTGTGCCCAGCACAGGGAGTCCCCAGACCATTTTCAATGGAGAGGGAAAGTCAAACTAAATCTGGAGAAACCGACTCCTCAGCGCATCACTAGATCATTTCGCAATTTCAAGAACATTGACTCTGATAAATTCTCTGCTTCTCTTATGACCATTTCTATCCAGTTCCTGAATTTAATGATGTAAATGAACTTTTGAATTGGTACAGTTCAACTTCAACTAATGTTCTGAACCAATTTGCCCCTGCTGAAACTCACACTCGTCCCTCGAGAAATCATCAGCCTTGGTACAATGACGAAGTTCATGCCTGCAGACGTGAAAGACATCGCACTGAACGAAAATGGCGTAAAACACGCTTGGAAGAGGACCGCGATAAATTTCTAACCGCTACTAAAGCTGTTTGTGATTGCATCCTTAAGGCTAAGAAATCATACTATGCTAATAAACTCACTAATGCTGACATTGAAACTGTTTTTCAAATCACCAACTCCCAGCTCAACAACCAAAACAAACAGTTATCAGCTTTTGATGATCCTAAAGACCTCGCCACTAGATTTGCTAGATTTTTCACAAATAATTTGTGATGATTTGGACAATTTTTTGGACAGGCCTGATGTTGCACAATGCTCAGATGACTGCCCTGCCAGTTGTCGTTTTCTCACTGACTTTTTGAAGTGCCGTTTGATGAAGTACGCAAATTATATCAGATTCCTCAAATGCATCTTGCATCTTCATCCCACATGGCTTCTTAAGCAACATATTGACCAACATTTGCCTGTAATTTACTGCAATTGTCAACAAGTCGCTTAACTCTGGAATTTTTCCAGCTATTGCCCACAGTGCAATAGTTACACCACTCATTGGAAAAAGAGGTTCTGAAAAATTACCGCCCTGTGAGCAACCTGATTGAGTTTTGTTCTTAAAGTTATCGAGAAAGGTAGATCCACCCAGCTCTTAGACCACCTCAATACAAACAATCTCATCGATCCATTCAGCCTACCGCTCTCTGCATAGTACTAAGACAGCCTTGGTTAAGGTTCTGTCGGACATTGTTTCTGATATTGACTCAAGACGTGTTGTTTTTGTTGTGCTTCTCGATATGAGCGCGGCTTTTGACACTGTGGACCATCAAATTTTTCTGGACCGGCTTGAAAAGTGGTATGCAGTATCTGGTACCGCACATGCCTGGTTTTATATTTGAAAGGCTGGGCATCGCAAGTTGGCATATATGGCACTCTGTCTGACCCTGTCATTCTTAGATTTGGTGTACCACAAGGTTCTGTAATCAGTGCTTGGCCCACTTTCATTTACCTGCTATTCTATACCTATTGGGGACATTTTGCACTCTCACCACTTAAGGTTTGCTGACGATTGCCAGATTTATGCTTCTTTCAACCCTCGCATTCCTGGTGAAAACATTCTTGCCAAAATACTGATTGTATGCCAAGATAAGAACCTGGCTTTCTGCTAACTAGGGTGAAATCGGGTAACTTTCACCCTATCAGGGATGTTTCGCATCACGACATAAAAGATCCCATGAAAAAATAGCTATTGCGCACACCTTTGAACACTTTGTAGTGTATTTATTTTTTTATTTAGTGCAGGTATAGAAACCTAACAAGCATCAATAATGCTGAAAAGCATTAAGCTTTACAATATGAAAATACAATATACATCGATATAATTATTTTTTTAAAGCTCAAAATATACAACATTTAAAAGATGAAAAATGAAATACAAAATAAAGACATTTAGAATATTTAAAACAGTAAATTCAAAGGAAAGAGCAAACATAATAAAAAAAAAAAAATAGTTTTTTAAAAAAAAAAGCACAATAATTATTATAAAAGGTTGAGTTTACCAAGGTATTTAGTGTGAATTCTGTCATCTTTATTACGCTTTTTGGAAGCTCAAATCTTGTATTTTTCCTGAGGTTGAAATAATTATCTTTTTCTTTATTTTTTTTGGCGCATGTGACGCTGTCTGTTCATACTGGAGGAACTGCTGACCAAAGTTCAGAACCAAATCCTCCCTACTCCGGGGAAGGCCTCGTGATATTCAAGGAAAGTGAGAGATCTTAATAATGTGATATCTTTGCCAGGTGATCCTGCCAAGAACGTTTTTGAATCCTTTTCCCAATTGGAGAGAGACTGTTGTTTTGTAGACTGAATGCCAAACAGCGGCATGCGTATCCGAGCCAATAAGCGGCGGATATAGATCCGATATATGCGTCAGTCAGTTCTTCAACAGGAGCTCCAAACCCTCTAGTGAATATAGCAGAAAGAGTCGTTTGCTAGCCTTAGATATCATGTTTTTCACTTGTATGTCCCACTAATATTGAATGACCACACCAAGCAACTTCATGTTATTAACTGTTTCGAGAATCTCACCACCAAGACTAAGCAGGGGGCGGGATACGGAGTTTGGTGTTTTCATAAGGTTAACATGTAGGACATGACATTGGAAGGCTTGGAGCATTATCATTTTCTTTACACCATTCATCAAGGGTATTGAGATGTATGAAGTTCGTGGGGAAGAGAATCTGACTTAACATTTACAATCTCGCCAAGAGTGAGATCATCAAAACAAATTTCCAACGGGAATATGTAGTTAAAGCATCATTGACCACGACACTGAAAATACAGGCCCCAGTTTGGTCCCTTGGGGGACACGCAGGTAATGGTCTTTAATTTGAAAGATGTCCCCTAAATATGACGCACTGAGTACGGTTGGTCAAGAAACTACAGATATGTGGTGGAAATTATGATCGGTCTCACCCCTGAGTGATGATTTTTAAGTAACAGCAACATTATGCTTATACGGTCAACAGCTTTTGTAAAGTCAAACTACACAGGTGCATATTTTCAGGATTATTCAACTGAAAAAAACAGTGTTGAGCATGTCACCAAGGTAATGAGTCGTACTGGTGTTGCTTGAACATTACCATTATTGTCTACAGTCCACTTTGAGAAAAATCATCTCTAAGTCAATTAGCTAAAAAAGCTTCGAAGACACGACCTAAAATTTTTGTTAGCGCAATAGGTCGTAGATTCGTTTGCATTAGTGGGTTTCTTAACCTTCGGCATGGGATAATAGCTGCTGTCTTCCACACAGATGGGAACGTACCCTCCTGAAGGCAGGCATTGAATATCTCACACAGAGAGGCTGAGAAAGCTCAAATGAGAATTCTTTGATCAACTTATGGGTAAATCTCCAGGGGACCAGCCTTCGAAGCATTCAGTTTAATTGAGGGCTTCCAAAAACATCAACACGATCAATTCTAGGGGGTGGTTGAGAGGGTAAATAGGCTGGATAGAAACCTCCAATCTGAGGTGGAGGAAGCTCACAACAAACAGCCGAGAAATGTTCATTCAATCACTTTCCTGGTAACAACGCTCAGCGGGCTCAGAAGGGTCACATCGATTGTACTAAAACACAGCACTCAGACTTATCATTTAGTTGTTCCTCGGAAGTAAAAAGTTCTAAACTGCTGCTGAACAATTGTCATTTAATTTGAAAAATGATCAATAGTAACGAAAAACCATTAAAAGCTACTTTGGTGTTGTTTTGCTTTGACATGTTTTCGTGTTTGTCCATATTTTTAGAACACCATTTGTGTCGGGTAACAGTCGCTAGAATAGCGAAATAATGTGAAACTAATGCAAGAGTTGTTGTTTTTTGGGGGGGTAAGTTTAGTCGCTACTCTTTAAAGAGCAAAGAAATATGAGTGTGAATATATCAGACAGAGATTAAAGAATATCCCGGGATTTCGACAGCAGGGTTGTTCACTCCGTATAGAAGGAATAATGGTTGTGTTGATCCACGCTGAGCGAACATACCCGATTTGCAATTTATTTTGACTTATTGAATTTCTTTTTAAAAAATAAATACAAAACAAGACAGGAGCGTCGGGTTGGTTTTTGTTAAAAAGGTCTTGGTGGGTGTGTGGGGGGGGGGGGGGGAGGAGGGGGAGGAGGGGGGCGGGGTCTAGGAGCCCCTGCAGTTTTTGATGTTGTTAAAATAGGTGAAATGTTAATGGTTTTTGTTGTCCAGATTTGTTGTCAGAATTGCGCCATAAAATTGAAATTCTAGCGCTTAATAATGTTGTGATATATATTATTAGGTCCTAAAATAACCTAATCGTTTAGTGTTTTATTATTCAACAATATTAATAAGCGGTTTGCCACTGACCACAACTGGTTCCGGGTAATTTATTTTGGAAGGGTACAGTCTCCTCACCTCCTACATGGAGGCATGTGCCCCCCCTTCCCGCCCACGGGTTAAAGCCTACCATTTAAACCAAGATACATAATTTGTTTTGATTTTCTTTTTATTGCCAGAGCTATATGGTTTTGAAATTAAATTTTTAGTGTTGTGAAATATTGAGGGTAAGTCAAGTGATACTGCCAGCATTTTTTGAATTCCATGGTTGTTTTTAAACATCAATTATGTATCAATCCACCCAGTTTCCATGACCAACCTGCTAGCCGGAGCAGACAGAAGACATGCTCTTCATGAGGATGTCGAAAGATGAACAGACCAGAAGAAGAAAACTTAATGTGGGGAAAAGATACTAGAACTTTTGTTGGCAGAGCAAAGCATTTTTGTATCAAGAATGACATATTTGTGGCTTAGAACTAAGGCGAGATTTCTACAACTACGATATAGTATGGATGAACACATTCAGAAGAGATTTAAATTGTTTTGTTGAAATTGTGTTACAACATCTAACCGACAGTAGAAGGTCTGTACACTTTAAGGCCAGAGTAGAAAGAATGTCAGACTAGACAGAGTGGTCCAAAAAAAAGTCTATCAACACTTTTTAATCTTCAAATCTCAAAAGTGGGTGGTAGACATATCAAAATAATTTGAAGGTATTTATTACTACAGTATCTTGTGGAAACCTGGTGAAACGCATTGAAACAAAGCTGAAATGACCAAAATGGCCACCATGAAGGAAAAAAGGTCAAAAAACCACTTTGCACCACCGTACATCTATGGCAGGTTGGTGGTCACGATTTGATCTATTGATACACACATTGAACAACACGCACACTGTCATGGGACTTGGTGGGATTGGTAGTTAATAATAACCACAGGCTTAATGTATTTTGCGAAACGAAACGGAACTCCCATTGGATTACACGCTTATTCCGTTAGCACGTGTATGCATGCATGACGGTAATAAAGGTAATCAATGGGAGATTCTGTTTCGTTTCGCACAAATTACAGTAAGCCTAACACAAGGTAAAGAACTTAAGGCAATCGCAACTTATTTTCATAAATTTTACAAAACAAAATGGCTGCCAAATTTTTCTTTCTGATCTTGACCCAGACATGCAAACATTTGAAAATGGTACAAGTAGAGTCTTGATCAGTCTTGACAGTGCAAGTCTCTTCTGTTTAAATTCCCCAATGAAAAATAACCTTAATATATTTAAATGGCAATTTCAGTCAGTTTCACGGTGTTGAGATATTTTCATTCATTTCACAAGGTAAATCTTCAAACACACTCAAAGGTTGGGTCACGCAATTGTATTGATTACATCTCTTAACCATCATGAATGCCCCAGCAAAGTGGTTTTTGACCATATTTCTCTACACGGCCGACATCATTTTGTTTATTTGAGCTTTGTTTTAATGCATTTCAACAGTTCTAACAAGATATGTAGTTAACAAATATCTTTAAAAAAATGTGATATATCCACACACTTTCGAGAAATTGCAGGCCAAATATAAAGTATAAACCTTTTTTTGGACCACTATTATCCTTGAGATTTATCATCTTCTTTTCCATGTTTAGTTATTTTAAGTGATTGATCTGCAGTGCTCGTAAGAAGTACACATAAGTATGGCCAGTATGACAGATTCCGATACCAATAGCCAGTTGAAAAAACATTAAGTCCAAAGAAACGCCCTAAAAAGATGCATTCAAAACAGTAAACACCCCTATGCTACACATGGCCAGTCCAGGAGCACCCACTGTGCTGATTGAGGAAGAGGAGGGGAAAAATGTGCAAGTATTTAATAAAAGTCACCGAGAGATGGGTGTGGGCAAAAAACTAGAATCAAGTCATGGTGGAAATGGGGATTGATATATTTAGGGATCATAAGAAAACAGAGTAGCAGCAAAATGGTCTAACCGGCCATCAACATAGCAAAGCGGGAAAGGACTGGTACTATAATTTTATGTGCCGACACCCCCAGCTAAGCCTTAGAACACCAGAAAATGAGCGCAAAGAAGAGCCAAGATGACCAATGAGTCGGTGCTCAAGAATTTTATGATTGTTACTGAAACCATTGTCACCAACAATGGTGAAAGCCTAGATCCAAAATAGTCTTCAACTGCGATGAATGCAGGGTCCCGCTTGATTTCCGGCCTCAGAAAGTTGTAGCCGCAAAGACAACACGCAGTCTGTGGTCAATCAACAGTGGCGATATAGAACAATATAAAATCATGGGCTCTGGGATATTCTCCCAGTGCCATGCTCACCTATGGTTATTTACAAGGAGTCAGAACCAACAACCTTTTTGGTCGAGGGGGACACCTGAAGGCTGGGATGGTTCAGTTTAGCAAATCCAGGTGGATCAACTCTGCTTTTGAAAGGTGTTTGACAAAAATGTTTATTCATATGTGAGAGATGTACGTTCTTCAAAGAAGGAAAGGGGATTTCTTTTGTTGAGGGATATAGTCCCAGAGACCATTCTACATGCTTGGACAAGTGGCCTTTTTAAAAAACATAGAAAGTGGTTGGTCTTCCTCCAAACACCAACAATGTGCTCCAACCACTGGAGTTTCATTACTTTCAAGTCACTGAAGGGTAGATGGGATAAGGTGTGTGAGAAATTCGCTCACGAGGGACCCCACAGGACCTTGGTCACAAAGACGAGCTTTGCTAAGGTGTTCCAGAAGGTGTGGGATGAAATTAGCAACAACAAACAGGTCGTACAGAATGGCTTTAGTCGATTGGGATTCCCCGTTCCGTATAGATTGTCTATCAAAGATCATGTTGAAGGAAAGGAGTTTGTCGCTAGCTGAGGGCTTGAACAGACCGATGCCTAGTTCTTCATGTAGCAAAAACACATTCAGAGGGAAGCACAGAAAATAATGGTTCTGTCCCAAGGGCATTCGCAGGACCATGTTGTCAGGGGGGGGTGTGTAAACGGAAGAAATCCTTTGGAAGCGTATGTGAGTGTCAGGGGAGGGCGGCAAAGAATCCAATTTCAGACGTCGCCATTGGTTTTTAAAAGCGAAAAAATCTTCACGAAAAATTCTGAATTTTTGAATTTTTAAATACTTTTTGGAATATTTTCTTATTCCAAAAAGTGGAGTCGAAGAATAAACTCCACTGGAAGGGATTCAGAATTTTTTTGTTATGAATAACGAACCAGAGGACGAGTCGTATGTGGGTCATGGGACAAACACGGACCCCGACCCACATCAAACACCCAAATTGGATTGTGGTTTGCATTTCGTATTGCTGTAATTTCTTTTGACATTTGCGTGAGCGGATGAGTTGATTATAATGAATGAAGCTTGGCCGCCACCGCCTGGTGAGTGTATAAAACAATGCAACTAACGGCAGGCGGTTCGGGGGTCGGAGCCCACTTAAGGGCCATTAAAAACTCTTATAGTAGTTGCCCTAGAGGCCATTTCGTGTGATCGTTCGACTATCTTGCACACCGCACGGTAGTACCTTGACACAAGGGAGCGAAACGGGAAAAGCCCTGAAGGCCTGGGGAGTCCAGGAGGGCCGGGATTTAAGGCCCATGGTAGGGTGCAGAGGGCAGACCAGCCGGGGTCCAGGGGGTGGAGCCCCCGGAAAAGCTGGGTTGAAGCTATACAGGACCTTCAAGGTGGACATTTTGAGGGGTTAAATAGTAATCAATCAAGAAAGACTGGTTTCAACTTGATAACAGAGACAGACAGTCTTATAAGCTTGTACTACCGAGGCGAACTACACCATAGCGACGCACTGCCTTGAACGGGTGGGATGCAGGCGCAGAGCCTTCTGCAGGGTCCAGGGGCGGAGCCCCCGAAGCTCCTTAGGAATTTTAGATTATTAAAAAGGGTATTGGAAGGGTTTTAAAGATATATTATTGAAAATGAAAGAATGGGCACTTAACTCAACCGACGGCCAGTAGACCTAGGGAACCGATCCCATACCAATTTTTGGGTCTGGTAGACCAAACTTGGGGGGGGGAGGAATGGCCCATAGATAACCTACCGTTTGCCATGGCCATGCCTGCTCCTTGATTCTTAAATTTATTTTACTCATTTTGATCACCAGGTAATTTGAATCATTAACCAAATCTTGAAACAGAGGGCTAAACTTGAAACAAAACCATTTTAACTATTTGTGATATTTGGCTTTATGTAAGTCTGGAGTTCAATCAGATCGAATCTGTTGAATGAAGCCAAGAGACTCAAATTCGATGGGAGTAGTCTGGATTCAATCTTATGCTTTGACGCGGTTCTTGTTATTTCTTTCTTCCCAAGTCTTCTCTCTTTCTTTTCTTCTCTTGTGCTCTCTCTTCTTGTCTTTTTTCTTCTTTCTTTCTCTTTTTGAGGATCGCTGGGGGGGTGTTTGTTCCACCACCCCACTCCCCCCCATGGCGACGGGGCTGTCGGTCCCAACACTCTAACATAGAGATAAATGGACGGAATATGACAACGTTGAAATTGTAGCGTCACATGGAACAGAACCAACGTTGACTCAGGCTAGGACCAAGGGGAAGGCCAACAGACAGACCTTCCACTAGTACTAGTATTACTCCTGTCATAAAATCAAAGCAAAAATGAGCCCTACAACAAAACAATCAGCTACAGTGGATAGTTCAGTAGACAATGTGCGCAACATCTGAAGTACAATCATGGATGAACATTGTTAACCAAGCTGATACCCACAGCCTGTTTGAAGTCTCATTTATATGACGAAACGAGAATAAGAACAAAAAAAAAAAATTATTAACTGGGCGACACACTTTTGACAACTAATTTGGATTATTTATTCACTAACTACATCCTGTGTAAATTTGAGTTGAAATTTCATTGCGGGCAAATAGGATTTTTCATAAAAATCTATTTTACACGTCTTTCTATGGAAATAGGCTTAGAGGGGCCGCTATAACATACCATTGTGACCTTTTTAGGCCGATATGGCAAGATTCCCGCAATGGAATTATCCTGATTTTTGCGGAGGTAAATAGCTCTTGCATGTCAATCCCTACTTATATCAGTTGTCAAAATTGTGTGCCATTGCTTAAAATTGCTCTAAAAATAAAAGAGACAATTTGTATGGGGGTCAAACAGCTGTGACCAGAGTCCCAGAGATGAATCTTTTTGACTAGCCTTCTCTTTCCAGTTTTGCTGATGGTGGTCTAGATAGTGTGTTTGAAATGATAACACCATAGAAATTATCATAACAAGTCCTCAGTTTGGAAATAATATTTTGAGTTCGAGTGATGTGTCCATTTTGAATAGTATCCAAGCCGTGTGGATTAAGCCACTATTGTGGTAACAGTTCTAGTCCATCACTGAAGCGAGTCCCTCGTAAGTTATAATCTATCAGAGGAAGCATTTCAAGTAGATAATCTCAACCGAAACAGTTTCCAGACAACAGTTTTCCTCAAAAGATGTCTCCCTATTGGATAGAAGTGGCCCAAGTTCGAGGGTCGAATTGCCAAGTCCTCACAAGGAATGACACTTTATTAAGTAGCAGTGGCATAATAATTGTTTGAAATCAATCAACACCTTCGAGCAACAGGCTCCAAAGGGATGATATTCCATTGAGTATGTGTCTTCCTAGTCTCATAGAAGAACCATTCACTCCAAGGAACGAATTACCATTTAGTAGTAATCCATTGAATTGTGGGTCTTCATTCAATAGCAATCTTTCCAATACAGAATTGTTCAACAGCCTCCCAATGGATGAGTCTCTATCAAGTGAGAAATATCCTAGTAATGAATCGGCTTTGAAGAAAAGTTTGGCAAGGGATTCGTCACTTTTGAGTCACAGTCTACCAAGTCTTACAGAAGAACCATCTAATATGAGTAACAGTAATTTCCCAACGAATCAGAAACATTTGAGTAGCAGTCTTCCCAAACTTGATAAAGACCTCAAAGACCTGTACAAAAAGCACATGAACTCATGCATGAATGTTCTGCTGGTCCCTCCAATACTAGTCCGATACTAGATCAACATAAAGGCCAAACACGTGGAAATAGCGAAGAAGCCAGCAACTCACATTTAGATGATATTTTTGTCCTCCCTCAGTTGGATACAAATCCCTCAAAACGAAAAAGAAGGGCAACAAATCCTTATTGTAGAGTGTTAACATCCAGAAAGATAGTATATAGAAGTAAAAAGAGCATTCCATGGACAACCAGACAAAAAGCAACAAAAACCGGAAAGAGGCAGGATCCCCTAAACGCAAGAAGTCAAACACCAAAAAAGCAAATGATGCAAATCTGAGTCCCAAGAAACGAACAGACAGATGTACTCAAAACGGGCAAGAAAAACACCAAAAAAGACACATTGACTAAGAAAAGAAAGAGCAATGTACTTAAAAAGGGCCAGAAAAAAAAAACACGTAGACCCACAAAATGCAGAGCAAAACAGCCAAACCAGGAAAATTGGCAAGAAAGAAGCATTTCAAAAAGACCAAAATTAAAACCAATAACTAAACTTGGCTGCCATTTTTTTTAAAGCAAAAAGAAGGGCTTTTAAAGTTGGGCCAAAATCTTTTTGCTTGTCCTCCATCACTATTTTTGGGATGGTTGGCCCGTAAAAATCTTTATTAATTATTTCATAAATCATAATAAACTAGAATTTTCTCTGTCTCGGCTTTCACGCTCGCTATATTCAACGAATATAAGCTTGTGGGCCACCCCATGACCTTTGACCCTGGCACGTGACCTTTGATCTCTCAACATATGAGGGATCCATGGTGCACCTATTACAAAAGTTTGGTTCCAATTGAACTTCAGTTTTCAATTAGATGAATTTTACATTTTTTAGCCCGTTTTTCAACTTGACCTCACATGACCTTTGACCGTTCAACAGACCCTTGACCTCATCAACATATGACGGATCCCATTGTGCACCTATGACAGAGTTTGGTTCCAATTGAAGTTAAACTTTTCATTGAGGGTCAATTTTAAAAAAAAAACTAACAATTTTGACCCCCAGAACACCAACATACACACGCACACGGTTGCTAAGTGGTCCTGCCAGCTATAGCTGGCGGCCCACAAAAAAGGGAACAAGGGTGAAATTTTGCCCCCCCCCCCCCCCCCGAATTCCAAAAACGGTTTCAAGCATGTGGAGTATTAGCAACAATTTTTTATTTTGGCGTTGATGTTTTTTTCATATCATTGTGGTCTTGATACTCTAGCTTTGGGTTATTTTCAGATCTTCACACCTTTATACAATTGTGACCCAAGTCCGTGACTAATTTACAATGTAATTTTCATGCTTTAGTAATGCTTTTGAAATTTTTTGTCATATTTTACCAACAGGTATAGCCTAGCTTATATTTTATTTGTTGTATATCAGGAAGCCTATGTAACGCATTTTGTAATCAAGAAGTGTTTTAAAAAGGTTGTACTTTGATCAACAATTTACAGCAGGCTTCGATTATTTGTGAGTTTTTACCTTTCAGGCAAGGAGCCTTGAAGATTATGCATTCATTAAGGTTTAATGTTAATTAATTTTAACTTATCATTTCAAGAAGGGAATGGAAAGCTATATCTGATTTGAGTTCACTTGGGGGTAAGAGTGACCATATGTACCCTTTCAAAATTCTACAACTCTCTTTTTATTTTGGTCTATGGTTGGGGGTTTTTTGTGTGTTTGGCCATTACATAAATAAGAATTTTTGTTTCCTTAGATTTTAAGGTAAACATAGAACTCTTTTACATTTTGGAGTGAGTTTTTGAATGCTTAAACTTTGTTTTGGATTAAATTTTTTATGATTGCACCAGTATATAGTTTGGGCAGGATTTTGGCGTCCATGCCAGATTTTAAAAAAAAAAAGATGTGTTGATTGGAGGATTTTGTCCGCCGAATGAGTCGGATACGGGGACTATGAAATGAGCAGAGTCCGTAGTACCGTTTTTTTTTGTCTGTCCGTCCGTCGTTCGTTCTCCGTCCGTGATACAAAAAAGTTAACCAATGTATATGATTTATCTGGGGTTCTGTAAGGGCGACAATGATGCTAAGGTTGGTGGAAAGAAAAAGAAGGGGTTAATGAGTCTCGACCCTGATAGATTGTGGCCGTTAAATAGCTAATTAAGTATCTAATTTGCATGATTTAAAATAAATTTTCCTGCAAAAGGCCTGTGTACAGTTTTCTGAGTTCGTATAAGGGTATAAATGATTGTAACGTGGAGGGGAAAGCGGGGCTCTGGGAAGAGTTCTTGCATCTGATTAGGGGCGTATTTCGGGCAAATTGAGTATGCAATGAGGCTAAATTAATATGCAAAAAAACTAGCAATACTATATTTGTGAAACGGTAAATCGGATACTCAAAAAATTCCCGCGCTGCATGAAAGCCTATAATGGGGCACATCTTTTTTGCAATTTGAAAGTATGTGACCTATACATATGCGGCTATGTATGCAAATGAGCTAATTAAATTGCGTAATTGCGTACTTTGAAACAGTACATCGGTAGGCAAAATTCCTTCGTACATGAGACTACTATATGCAATAGGAGGGGGTGGTGGTGGTTGCAGGGTGTTCGCAGGGTGTTGGGGAGGGGTGGGGTTTTTGGAATTTGGTGGGGGTGGTGTTGAGGGGAGGGGTGGGGTAGTGCAGGGTTTTGGGATAGGGTTGGGTAGGGAGGGTGTTGGGGAGGGGTGGGGTGGAATGTTTTTTTTTAAAAAAAAATGGGGAGGGGGGGTGGTGGGGTGGTGCAGGGTGTTGGGGAGGGGGTTGGGTGTTGCATGTTTTGGGGCAGGGGTGTTCGGGGTGTTTGGGAGGGGTGATGAGGTGTTGGGGGTAGGGTTACGGGGTGTTTGTGGTATGGTGGTTAACGGGGTGTTGGGGAGGGAATGGCGGGGTGTTTGGGGAGCGGAGGAGTGTTACAAGGGTATTAGGAGTAAGGTGTGGGTTGGGTGTTGAGGGGTGTTAAGGGAGGGGGAGGGGTGTTAAAGGATGGGTGGGGGTGTTGCGGGGTGGGGTGTTAGAGTGTCGGTGTTCTGCGTGTTGGGGAGTTGTTGGGGATGGGGGTGGTGTTGTGGGGTGTTGGGGAAGGGGTGTGAGGTTTGCCTGGTGTTTGGGAAGGGGTGACGGTTTGCAGGTGTTGGTTAGGGTACAGTGTTGTGGGGTGTTGGATGAGGGTGGGGTGTAATTGTAGTTGCATTTTCGCATGTTAGTGATCGTGACATTTTCGGCTGGGACATATTTTTCCGCATCGCTTAATGACAAGTTGCCTTGGTTTTACAAGTGGAAACTCTTTTGATTTTGTCATAAACTTCCTTGCTGGATTTCTAAATATGGATTTTCTTTGGTTGTTTAAAAAACTTACTCTTTAAGAAAAGAAGACTTGATGGTTTGTCCTTAGTTTTTATTATCTGGCTTGAAAATCTATTTTAATTTGTTTATACCTCTAATTTGTTTAGTTAAGATATAATTTACTGGCTAATACTCAATGCTTTTTTATATTTAATTTGCATTAATTTGCATTAATTTACCTTTTAATCCTGACAGATCAAAAGGGAAATAGTGTTTATGTGCTCTAATGTATTTTTGATTGTATCATTTGGCCTTGCTAGCTACTGCCTATTTGTTTCCCTCCTGCTAACTGAATTTTTAGTACTTCACTCAAACACGGACCTTATTGTTCCATTCTATATTTTTTGTATTTTTTAATATAATTTCGCTTTTAGTTCATGTAAAATGCAACAAAAAGTAATAAACATTTAACAAAACCTTAAAAAGAATAATTAAAAAACAAGAAAAAAAGAAAATGATTCTTAATATCAACTTTTTTTCAAAAACAGAATCCATCAAATATTCATAGCTCATCAGTTACAAGGAGCAATGCTGTTTGTAATCAAAATAATATGGTTAAAAAAAAAAAAAGATATATTGTTGAATCAAAAGAACAAATACAAAATAATGGAAGTAATGGTCTGTTGCAGAAAAGCTGTTTCACAATTAACCGTCTTATTTCACATGATATTGTAGTCAATGAAGATACCATATGAAAGATGCTATTTGTAGAACATTTTACAAAACTTCCTCTGTTCATTCCACGGATGGAACTTTCTGTGAGTTGTTTTTTTTTTTTTAAAAAACAAATGGGAGGGTGATCATACCCGACGCTTAAATGTGTATATTCCCGTCATTATTTAATTATATGTTCAGACTGTGTTTTTCTTAGAGTACGGTATATTCTCATCTTTAAAGATTAAAAAAAAATCAAATTCAACTAAAAGCGAATTCTCTTTGGTAGGATTGTTGTCTTTATGATATTCAATGTCTTTGTATAAACTTGTCAATTGATATTTATCTTTTACTATACGGTGTTTTGGAAATTAGGCACTTTAAAATACTAAACTAGCGAAAATACCCAATCTAACATTGTTGTGTTTCGTCCACATGAGGGCCTCCTTCATAGAATGTGACGAATATACCCGATGGGGAAGATTATAACCCGAATTTAACTTTGTCTTTGAGTGCTTATTGCACAGACATAGTGGTCTAATAATATAAAAAACGACCAGGTCGTATACATTTTTTATACAATAGTGCCCTTTAAGAACGCAGAAGAAATGGGTATTATTGATTTGGAGTGACATATTACTATGCTTATGGGAAGTGTACCAGGGCGAATACCTACCTCAAACTCAACAACTAACCTATAAATCCTAAGTTTTTCATCACTGGATCCAACTATAATTTGAAATTATTGATATTGATAAAATTGAACTCAAAATTGGGATAACACAGCAAAATCAAGATCTCCCCCTGTTATTTCTTTTCCTCGGTTGTTTCCTTGACGCAAAATGTCTCTTACTGCTCACATCATTACCGTACGCAACAATTTCGTTCCACGTTTGGTGTATTTCATACATAGATTTACTGATACTGAAACATGTCACCACATAGTTAGGGCTCTGATTATTGCTAGACTCTACTACTGTAATGCTGTTTTTACTTTACTTTCTGCCAATGATATCAGACGTTTGCAGCGACTACAAAACAATGCTGCACGCCTTGTGTTTGCTGTCGGTCAAAGAGTTGAAGCTCAACCCCTCCTTCAGGCATTGCATTGGCTTCCCATTCAGCAAAGAATCCTGTTCAAGTGCTGCTGTATGATTATAAAGCCTTCAATAATTTGGCTCCAACATACATTGCTGAGCAGTTTTGTTATGTCCTCGCTCCCTGCGATCAGCAATGGACATTAACCGTTTGGCGGTGCCAAGGACAAACCTTGTCATTGGTGATCGTAGCTTTGCTGTTATTGCTGCAAAGGCCTGGAACTCCTTGCCAGTGTCAATTAGAAATGCAAGTTCAATTGAGCCATTCAAAAGTAATCTAAGACATTTATTCTCGAAGTAGTCTGTTTGTTATTATCTACCAAAAAAAATCGTTGGCAACCCCGGGTTGGCAACGCAAAAAAGACACCAAGTTTTAAAAAGAGTACGAGCCATATAAAGTTGATAATGTAAAGTAGCACCACACTCTAAACATTATTTTTACTCAGTGCTGGGAAAGGTTGAGTCAAGATTTAATCAGCATGGCGTGAAACACAAATTTCCCTTTTACTCCTCACCCTAGTAAAATTGTGAAACACATGTTGAGTAAAGCAGTTTTGAAATCTAACTCAACGTTGCGTGACAAAGTAGTTTGACGCAGTGACGGGATCAGAACTTAGACCGCGTTGATTCTGATCTTATACAACGTTGACAAACTCAGACACGTGCAGCCCAAGAGAATCGCCGCGGACATACCAATGGCAGGTGACAAGCTGGTGTGTCACGGAAATGCTGGTCATTCTTATATTTTACATCAACAAGTTATAATCAGAAAAAATATGAGTAATTATTTGCGGTGGAGCAATGGACTTGTCACGATTGTGAACTTGGCGAGATTCCGGCGTATTACCCCGACTATGTCTACGGAACCTGCTATGAATCGGCAAAACATTTTCACGTTTGATGGCATTGTTTACCATGCACTGTGAGCGCTGTGTACTCCAATGTGGATTCGCTATTGTGTCAGTAAAGTTATAGTTGCATTTATGACAGCATGATATTTACAATTAATCTGACAAATTATGGCCTATAGTTTTACTGGTGCATTGTACATCGGTACACGACTACACGACGTACAGCGTGCATCTACATTATTCATGATTGAACCACCATGGCCATTCGAAGACGAGTGCTCAATGATGCAGAACATCAATTGGGGATGGTTAGGGAATGCATATTTGTGTGTCAGGTCATGTAGGGTCACTTAAGGTCATGACAGATAGGCCCCATGGGTTTTGGCAGTGGTTTATTTGAGCAAGTTTGGTGGTATACAACTAACTTGGAAGAAGGTTTTTATATGGGGTCAAAGGTAAAGTAGGGTCATTGGAGTGTCAAAAGGGCATATGGGCCATAAGAGGGCATCCTGTGCATACCATAAGAGTCTGCGACGATGGTTTCTTTAATAGTATGTTACTAGGCGGTCCTTGGATTGGTTATCACCTTGTTGTGCGATCACCGATGAATGCCCTCGGATGTGCGGTTCACCCCCTGTTGACCTTGAACGACCCCCCTGATGTCCTTGTCATTAGCTATAAAATTTTCGTCAATCAACAATCGCCCCACCCACCACCTGGATACTAAAGTTTACCCCATTTTTGACATCCTTTGACCTTGAAAGGACCCCGACCGATCCTTGTTGTGACCTTTAAAGATTTGTGGTCATTCAACAATCAACCACACCTAAAGTTTCATGTCAATACACCAACACCCATGTTTACCCCAATGTGACCTTGGAATGACCCCCTAATTCCCAACTAGCTGAGAATACCCGCTAGATGAGTATCGAGGCCTACTGGCATGTTTTCAGTGGTGGATCCAAGATTTGAAAAAACGTCAAAATTACGGGGAGCTGAAAGGCTGAAACTTTCCAAAAGCTTCCAAAATGGGCTGATTTTGCAAATGGGCTGATTTTGCAGTATTACCGGGGCGCGCGCCCGCTCCCCCCCGCGATCCGGCCCTGTTTTCGACCTAATTAGCGCCCGGGTGCTCATATCCATACGTCAAAGCATGGGTATGAAAGCTACGGCCAAGTAAGTTACCATAATGGCCCGACATGAATTTGACCCCTCTTGGCTGCTTTTTGCCATTATTGTTGTCCTCGCTCACAGAGGACTCTGTCCATTTAATGCGACCACAATTGGAAATAAGTTGGCAAATTCCGCCGACTTAATGGGTTATCCTGGCTAATTGACTGTTGTACGTATGTGCTAGTGGCTTATTGATTTTGTGTATATCTGTCATTTCTTTTGTCGATATGGCGAAAAATAAACAACAAACCATAACCCCCAAAAAACGTGACCACAAAAGTGGTACGGCGACGAAAATATACCAACATACCAAAACCTCATATTCATACGTCAAAGCACGGCCAAGTTACACCGTGATAACGAACCCTGGAGGACCCTTTGAATCCCAAAATGGCCCCTCGAAACCGTGACCACCAAAAACTCCTCACGGCAAAAACAACCATACCCAAAACTATTATCAATATCAAAGCACAGCCAAGTGACCCGATAACGACCCCTGGATGAATTGACCCCAAAATACCCTTCGAAAAACATTGTACCACAACAAAACTTGTACGGTGAAAATTCTACACCATACCTTCTTAAACTCATAACATATCCTTACGTCAAAGCACGGCCAAGTTATCCACTAAACGACCCATGACGAATGACCTTGCAGAGTGCTAACATTGAATTTGGATCAGGGAGATTTGTCTTGGATCAGGGAGATTATGATCTTGGAATAGGGAGAATTTTTTTTTTAAATTTAGTGAGCATTTAAGGTAATACCTAGGTCCTCAAGAGGATACAGCCAATGGATACTGTCTAAAGATCAATTGAAAGCTCCACATTAAGGAACTGTCCTATGTGATTTCCTTAGTCATTGATTTTTAAAGCAATGACATGAAAGGTGAAGTAACTGAAAAGGTCGTAACTTGAAAACGGAGCCACTTACATAGTTATGAATTGCAATATGAGATAGAGCTCTTTAAAATAAAGTCCCCCCCCAAAAAAAAAATTGACAGGGCTCCGCCCGTCTGCAGCCCCCATTTAAGGAACCAATGTCAGAGGAACTAAGGCCATATGGAGATTTAAAAGATTTAAAAAAATATTGATAATGAAAATGTCTAATTAAAGTTCAAACTTAAAGGCTCCAAACTTGAAAACGGAGCCATCTACAAACCAAATGAACTGCATCATGAGATAGAGCTCTTTAAACATAAGGCTTTCCCGAAAAAAATTGACAGGGCTCCGCGTCTGACGCCCCCGTTTCGGGGAACTGTCAGTGCTAACAAAGTCCACAACCAGGCACTAAAAATATTAATTATAACTTAACACTTATATGCATTAATAGCAATGATGGAGCATATTTCAAAAAAAGGCAAACAGCAACACACATCCGGTTATTATCTGTAGGCCTATCCCTTTGCACCACTGGAGTTAATTGTTAACACTTTAAGACAAGACACAGCATAGCCTATAGCAGTTAAATGGTTAATATTGAAAATATTGCTGCTGTGGTCCATCCGAAAGTCGGGAGAAAAACGATGTAAAAAAAGAGCTGGGAGTTACCGTTTTAATTTCCCATCCGTTTACACTCACGGCCTGTATTTTCGTTCGTTTTAACGGTCACAACAAGGGTTAACGAATGCCGAATTTGGCGCTTCCCCACGGGAAATGCAATTCTTGCAACATAAGTCATTCGTAAAATTGGTTACCCGGCTTCTTGCATTCGATCATAAATATCATCTTGGACCATAAAATGTTGTTTGTACTTACCTATGTTTGTTTAATCCCAAAAAAAGCAGGTGAAATATCCCAAAGAACTTTTTCCCAAACGACGATGCACTGTGGGAGCTGCCATTTTACCTTTTTTGTAGAGCCGGGTAATATAGACCCATCTGTAATTGAAGCACCGCGTATTGGGCCGTGTTATGCGGTGTATATGCCGCGAACAAGTCCTCCACTCACGTACCAAGAACTTGGTAAACGGGTAGGGGGATTTCCCCGTTTCCGTAAAAGTCAGAACTTTCTAGGAGAATCAGGGAACGGTTAACTTACTTTTCATGACGGCGGGTAATTTTGGTGAAAATTTACTTCAGCAATTAAAATAATACTGAAAAAAGTTAGTAGGGTGTGCTGACGTGTAAACGTTGTAGTGAATTTTCTAAACGTGTAGTGACCCTCAGTTCATGTAAACGTTTAAACGTTTAACGCCACAACAGCAATAGTCAGAAACCATTTGAACAGACTTTGTAGACGTTTTAGAATCTTTAATTCACTTGTAAGACTATATTTTTGCCTAAGAATGTCTTACTTATTTTCTTAATTGTTTATACGTTTGATGTCAACAACACATCATTTTCCATGACCCTGAATTGACTTTGACCCCAAATGACCCCTCCAAATTCGTGACCACAAACCTCGTAGTGGAGCTTACCACCACACCAAAATTCATATCTCCGTATGTTAAAGGACGGCGAAACGCATAGCCGACAAACCACAAAGTGATTTTTTTTAGTATAAGATTTTGACCATATGGGGTCAACGGTCACATGAAGGGCCACAGAGAGTAAAAAAGGGCCACATGGGTCACCCTAGGTCATTCGCGCATACCAGAAAAGTCCTGGACCAGTGGTCCTTTCGTTTGTCAAGCATTTTTAGAACGGGTTTTATTATTATATTGACAAAATGGGGCGTCAAATGGCCATACAGGGTCATTAGCGACCACTCTATGACAGACTGTCCCAATAAAACTATTACAATCAAACTAACAAATTATAAAAAATTAAAACTGTGCATTTTTTTGCCAGATATTTTGACTTTATTGGTTAGACAAGATCCTCTAAGCTAAATCCTCGCCTTTTGTTCCATCCAATTTGATGGACCCTAAGCGGAGATATTACCAGTTGAACACAAAGGATAAAATCCCACTTGGCCAGTTTCACCTGAAGGTTCAAGAAAACTAAAGGTATAAAGCGTTTAGATCATTGTGGGATAAAACCGTTTTAAACAAAAAATATTGTACAGATCAGAGTGAATGTAGTATCATGCATTGAACTAATCCATCGATTATTTGCAGTGAAACAACCAGGAATTTATGTCGTGGGTGAAATGAGGGACTCACTCTCAGGGCGACAATAATCATGAAATTCATGGACATTTGCGGAATTTGCTTGAAACTAATGTAACAGTCTACAAGTCTGTTGAGGAACATTAATGTCGGTACAACGCTCCAATGTGGAGAGGCAATTTACCCTTCCCCTCATTCCCCACTGCCTCCAAGATCAAGGAGAATTATGATGGCAGAAAGCTTGTTCAACACAGAGCCATAAAGGAAAGGATGGTTGTGTTCAAAGGTCTCAGTTTATTTCAACAAGGGTGTTTTTTTGGTGCTACCTTCTGCTAACTTGGAGTAAAGCCGCGACAACAAGATGTTTTGAATTGAATTTCCCCATGCTACATGTATTATTGGCAATGGCGACATTATAAAGTTATAATTAAAAATTATGTATATCAAAGAAGCAGCAATTTATACCTACTTTTTATTTTAATTTTCAATAAAGAATGTCTTGAAGATGATTTTCAGTGGCAAATTTGTTGATATCAGGATAGCCGAAACTGGCCCAACAGGTTTTTCAACTGTCTCAGATAATTAGCCATAACTCCTGAACCAGACCCCCAAATTACACCAACTAAAAATCTCATGAAAGCTGGAACACTCCTAAAAAAAATCAGCAAAACTCCAGTTGAGATGAACTGAAATTTTTTGGCCAAAAAAAATAATCTTTGATTGTATAGTTTTTTTTTTGGGACAGTCTGTATACTCAATATGAGACTTGGGTCAGTGATTCTTTTGACTATACGTGTGAAGGTAATCGGCAAATGTACACTAAACAGTTAACATTCACACTCATGCCTTACAATGCTCTGTATTGCAGCCAGCTCGATAACAATCGTATATAGTCTCTTTTACAGCAATACATTGACGCTTGGTTAAACACATAATCAGGATATCAGAGAGGTCATGGCATACTGGTAGCAGAGAAAATTGTCGGTTTTTACGGGTTTTAAAAAATTTCTCTACCGGTATTAATTTTCGTATGTTTCAGGCCACTTTGAGGGAATATCCTCAAAAATAGAGGATTACTACTGATTTCCCTGACTCTTGTTGAACGATTTTAGGATATTCCTAGTCAAAATGTAAGGAATTTCTGGCAGATGTGTTCCAAAGATTTCCGCTTAGTATTTAATATGCTTACCGCCACTTATTTCAACATTTTCCGCTTTTCAACGAAGCGGGATATTAAAAGGTAAAAGTCGAATGTTAGGCCAATCATTTAGTGGAGCACCGTCGACACAAAGTAATATCTAAAACCCGTCAATAGTAAGGCGAGTGTGTTTGTCGTCTCAACTCGCAATAGAATATATTATCGCAGTGTAAGGGTTTTAAAAATATTCCGAAGTATGTCCACTGCTGTTGCACCGTGAATTTTTTCACCCCCCTCTTTTGTTTATCATATTTATAATCGAATATTTATATCTAGAAAATGTAATATATTAAGTGTCTTCAACTTTCAAGGACTATAAATTCCAGACCTGGCTTTCAACAGTTCCAAGGTGCCTTAAAACGGTCAACGTGGTGGAACATCGTTTAGAGGAACAGCCACGCTGGGCATGGTATGCATTATCGCAGCAATGTCCTGCATGTCAAAAACAGCCAACAGGAACTTAATAATGACAACCACATAAGGTTTCTCAGCGTACACCAAAATATTTCTCAAACACCTCCAAAATATAACCAATATACATGAACTAAAAATTCTACACTTTGCCGTCGAAACCAACAAACCCAACTTTTCATCCATCCTATACCTTAAACATTATGCATAGTCAGTATAACTAATACCATAATGGAAAAAAGGCTTGCCTTCAACAAAGGACGATACCACGATACCAAATTTGCTAAAGTACGGATTTGATATTTTTGCAGTTCTAAAGGTAGGCCAAAAATTTGGGGGGTCTCTCTACGTACTTATGCTGAATATTCTTTGAGACTCGGTTGCAAAATATCCCGAGTTATTAACATAACTCAAGTCTGATCTCAAGTAAAACAACTTCTTTTGTGTCATCTCTATTATAGCGACCTTCATCCAGGGAAATTTGTTTACACTAAATCTACTCAAGTCAAATGAACTCGCACTTGTGTTTGACCTCAGTCCCTGGTAAACCCTTGGTAGATATGGTAACATGATCACCATTCATTTTCGCCCGAAGAACACCCACTAGACACGGTTAAAGTGCAAACAATAAACCATAGCATCGTAGACCGGACGACAAGCGCGGCATCAAATCAAATGATGTCCAAAACTGACAAAAAAGATACAAAAGTCACCCAAACTGACTCCCGTCACTGAAATTTAAAAAAATCAAGCCCAACACGAGATTCCCCGTGTCTGACTCCCACTAGGCAGTTTTTTGTCCCCAAAGAAAAAATTTTTGCCCAAAAAAAATTAAAACGCCCGACTAGTAGAGAACATAAGACCTACATTAAACACGCCGCTATCGATAGCAATAACCATCAATTCAATGATTTGAATGTTAAAAAAGTAAGGTATGAAAATATGTCCTTGTAGATTGTTGTGTTTATTTTTTAAATACCAGAATACCGCCTGTGTTGTTTTGATGTTGAAAGTGTATTCTATTACAGAAATCAAATCCAAAAATATCTGGAAGTTTTTCGAGTAATTACTGAACAAGCCTTTTACTCAACGTGGTGAGCAACTTTTACTTTAATATAAACATTTGCTTTATACCTGCATCCAATTTTACTCAATGTCAATTGAGTAAATTAATGTTGCTCAACAGTTGGGGCGAAACAGTGTGCCCAACATCAGTTGAGTCAAAACATGTTACTCAACGGTTAAGCAAGAAATCTACTCAATCGTACAATAGTCTCCTTGTGTGTTGATAAAGTTTTATCGCCCTGTTGAGTAAAAAATGTCACAGCTGATATAGTAAAGGGGCGAAAATTTTACCAACAAACATTAGTCAATATTGACTCTTTTACTTAGTAAATGTTTACTACAAGGCAGAAGTAAAAACTGCCTCACCCTTTGTTGAGTCAAGTTTTACTCACAAAAGAGCTGTGACATTTTAACTACTTGTTTTTCATGTTTAAGGTTCTATTTGGAAAAAAAGTTGGGTTTGAAAGTTATATTCCTATTTCTTGTAAGGCACTTGTTCTGACTTGAATACTTTACAAGTGCATATTTGCTAGTTTTCATTTGTTTTCATGCTTGATATCTTATTGTTGGAGAGGGTGTTATATATTTCAAATATTCAGAGACCGTTTCGAGCGCAGATACGGAATAAAGCACAATCTCGTTCTAACATCATCCACGCGGCTGCAATTCTTTTTTCCCATTGAAATGTTCCGACGGATCTGGAGTCTGTTCTGACGGTGATGTTGTTATGAGTTGTGTGATGGAGTTCAAGTCAAGCGTCTTCTGGGTACTTTTTGTACCAGTCCTTCCCTGAGATACCCTGGTGGGAAGAAGAGTACTAACACCATAGGACGGTCCCGCTGCTCTGGTTGCCTAACATAAAGCTATTTTGAACTCGGTATTACATCATCGCCTCTAGCATGAAATCTATAAATTTATATTTTAGGCTGTATGGAGGTTGATAGTGGGAAAGGGGCATTTTCTTTTGCATTGTAGAATAAATGGGACCAAGTTTGCCAATGGGGCAGACGCGCTTGAGTATACTTGGTGCTACTTTACATTTATCAACTTATATGGCTCGTACTCTTTTTAAACTTGTGTCTTTTTTGTGTTGCCAAGGTTTTTTTTTTTTTTGGTACTTCCTTTATTTTTGTAACATAAATAGCTGTGGATGGGCAGTTGGTCAATTTGCAAGAAATCCCGTTTCTACGAACAGTTTATCCTTTAGTTGAGTGTGTGTGGTTATTACATACGTTGTTATGTTGTATCGCTGTCGACCTGAACGTGATGTGGTATTTATGTTTATGTTTTTATTTAATATTTAAGTACATCAAAGTGTTTAGGAAGTATTGGACAATGTTTATACTAAAGTATTCGAAGTCGACTTTTTTCGGTATATATTCAGGTAATTTTTTGGTTGTCTATACTGCTTTTACATTGATAAATAATGAAGAGCTTGGAGTCCATGAATCAAAATTGGATTTTATATAAATTTTATTATACTTGAAAATAATCGTTTTATGCTTTTTGACATTTGTTATCTTCTTCATGGTTACTGATTATTCAGATTGTAAGGTTTCTGGCATTTTAGGCCTTTTTTCGCAAACAATAGAATTTAAAAGGGCATACAATTGTGAAAATGTATTTTTAGATCCTTTTTGTTGATAATACACTGTTAAAGTGTTTATTAAAAGAAAAGAAATAGTTACTGCTTTGCATCCAGTAAGACGTATTTTATCAAGAGGACACGTATCAATTCTATTGCATTACAATTAAGAAACCGCAGGTTAATTTCTACGATAAGTTTATAAAGATGCCACTCAGCATCACTCAGGAAATTTACCTGTATAGACTCTTGAAAAGCGCTAACAGAACCCTGAAAAGTCTCCGTTTTCATTTTAGATTGATATACTTGCCATTTTCGCTTCAAAGGTCCGGGTGACCTTCAGCCTACATAACCAAAAATTAAAGCGAATGAGCACCAGAACTGAATACTAGCATAATTTTAGTATGCCGAAGGTTGTGAGCCACCACCGGACTCGAACTGACAACAGACTATCCCAAAGTAAAATCAATAATGCCTATCGCTCACACCGCTACGCCACGGAGGAAGCTTACGACATAAGACGCGATTTGTTGTATAAAGTGATAGTTCAGTAGTGAATTTGAACAAAAGAATCCTGTTAAACATAATTTTCTTTGTATGAAGTCAATTATTTCAATGGTAGCAGTAAAAGGCACATCATGAGGATAAATAGAAATCATGTACTAAATTTTGCCAATATTCATTTCGTAATAAAGGCTGTAGGTCTGTGAGACCGTTTTTAAGTTTCCTTTTTGCCACTAATTATCGTTACAAATGACCGTTTGAAAACATTTCTAACTCGTCGTTTACGTTTTCTTAATTCATATCTTGCTCATGAAATATACTTTTGAGGGTTGATATACATGCTGTGCTTTTGTATTACGAGTAGTTAAGCGGTTGTTAACGATACTCCCACCTAGTGGTTTTACTCGTCAAACACGCGTCAAACAAAGGGAAGTTTGTTTCTGTTAATATACTCACGGTGTGTGTCGCTTGTATCATGGGCGTTCTGATGCTTTTTTGCTGTTTTTTCTTGTTTTTTGGGGGGTTGTTATTTTTAAAACTTAGTGACACACTGCCGTGTGTCTTAATTTTGTAAACGCTATGTTACTTTGTGAATTGCGTCCTAAATACCTGTATTTATGTTTGTAAGTGTGAGTATACCCATACAATTTTAGAATGCGCATGATGGCAAAAAATCAATACGATGATCAATGGTTCACGATGATCATTGCAATTGTTTTAAGAACTTACCAGCAGCATTCCTAAAGTCTTGTCATTACGTTTACCAAAACGTTCTTTGACATCCCAGACTTGTGCACAATCTTTTGACCTTGGGATTCGTTTCAAGTAGTTATCTTTTGGCTTCATTGACAGATACCAACCTACGGGAGAGAGGAAGAAGAGGAGAAATGGTAATGAAATGATTGGACTTTTAAAATTGGTATGGCTTCAGGAAAAATGGAGAATAAAAGGAAATGGTATTTTGTGTGTGTGTATGTGCGTTTTTGTTTGTATGAGGGTGGACGGCGGTACACTCTCATACTGCTTTTGTCATCATGGGTAGTAGAATCCTGAACTTTGACTTTGTAGCCGATTTGATACCTTAAAAGGACCAATGGTTTTGAAAGTGTTCATTGAGGAAATGGTTTTGGGGAGAAGAATCTGGAAGGAAGAATGTTGAATGTGTAGCGAATACATGGTTCAGGAAAAAGGACAAAAGGAAAGTGACGTTTAGCTCAGGGTGAAATGAGACAGAGAATGATTTTGTGTTAGTGGGCAAGGGGAAAAGAAAATTTCTGAAGAATGTTAAGGTGATTCCAGGAGAATTGCAACACTGGTTGGTGGTTGCAGATGTGGATAAGAGGAAGGTGGAAAAGGTGGTGAGGAAGGTAGTGCAGGAGAGGAGGAAAGTATGGAAGCTGTTGTGTCAGAGAGTGTTAGATGGAGGTATGCCGGATGAGTGGGCAGTGAGTGTGTGTAGTTCCAATTTTTAAAGGGAAAGGGGTGCATTCATCTCTGAGGGTCCAGCCACCTTTATTTTTTTCATTTCTCAGATTGTCTTCACTTCTTCAATCCTGGCAGACCCTCTCAACTGGCCCTTCCACTACATCAGCCTCCACCTTCTGATCCCACCATTCTCCTCATTCATGATTCTTTCCATGTGCTCTTTCTAGACTCTACCTCTCTCACTGAAATTCAACTTCCCATCACTTCCCGTCATTCATCTTCTCCCTTCAACATCTCTTCTATCCTTTTTCAAAACCTACTGTTTCTGTTCGAAATCTCGGTGTTAAACTGGACTCACATTTATCCATGAATGACCATGTATCTAGACTGTGCCAGACACTCAATTTCCAACCTCGCAATATTGCCCGTGTCAGGTGTTATCTTGATAAGGATTCGTGCCACCATATCATCCGTGCTTTGATATTATCCCGCCTTGACTACGGTAACTCTCTCCTTGCTGACACCACAAATAGTAATTTCACCAAACTGCAACGTATTCAAAATGAAGCTGTTCGTCTCATCTATGGCATCAAACGTCGTGAACACGTCACTCCTTATATTAGTGACCTTCACTGGCTGCCTGTCAAAGAGTGCGTCAACTTAAAAATACTCGCCATCATTTATAAGTGTATAAACGGCCTTGTACCATCTTACCTTCAATCGGACATTCATAAATACAATTCTGCACGACAACTTCGTTCTGCTGCCGACACCACACGGCTTGCTATACCATTCACCCATAAAACCGTCGGCGATAATGCCTTCATTTCATTCGGTCCGCGTGTTTGGAACAACCTTTCACGTAACATCAGGGAAGCACAAACACTGGCCATTTTTAAGAAACATTTAAAGACTCATCTGTTTGATAATTGATCCGTTTCTTCCTATTGCTCTTATTATATTTCAATTTCATGTTATTTCATTAGTTTGTTCTGCGCTTAGATCTGCCTGTATAAGCGCAATATGTATGTATGTATGTATGTATTGCCTTCACAATCTTATACACCTTGTTTGGATTCTCTCTCAACTCACTCAGCTCCTTCTCAGCCTCCCCCTTCATAGCCTTCTCCACCACTTTCTTTGCTCGCTTCTTCATGCCTGTAACACCCCTTCTTTTAAACACCCCACAAATCCAACATATCAACCCCACAAGCTCCTCAACTCCCGTCTCAAAGGTCCCTTAAGCGTTAAAGAATCTGGGCAACTTTGGCGAGATGGACGTCAATTGATGTAGACATTCTTACCATCAAATACGTGAAGTGGGTAGTTGCACAGCAATCCCCCGTCGACAAACACCTCTGGATTTGTGTACATCTTGTATTTCACAGCACTGAAGACGCCTGTGGAGATTTAATGAAGCTCTTTTAGATTCAGATAAAATGATATTATCCATGGTCGGAAACTTTTAACATAAAAAATACACATTGGAATGAGGAAACAAAATTGGTAAATAAACTGTAATCTGGGGTGTGTGTGCGCTCGCTCGCACGCACTGTGACGAAGTTTTAACACGAAGCTATGGGGTTAAATACCTGGAATAGATAGAGACATTCGAATGGCCATTCTGATAGGAAGTTCGGGTGTAGTTTTGACGTGGCAGTACACACAGTCGAGCTGATTCAAGTTGGTGGTTGTAATGCAGAGTTCCCTTCCTTGCGTACGGTACAGCTGTAATAATGAATACAATTTTATGATATAGAGTTAAGGTCTGTTCATAGTTTACCGCATTGGCGTTGCGGTGATCGAGTTGCGGTGCCGATATATCGATCACTTTCATGCCGAAGAACCGTAATGCACTGCACGAATTTAACTTCATTGTGGTACCGCAAAAGGAATTTTGCCATTTTCAAAACAGATCATTAATGAACAAATAAGTAGAAATTTCCAAACAAAATAATGAAATAAACTGAGGAAATGTGAAATAATAAGTAAATGCAGTAAATAAATAGCAGAGCATGTTATGACATAAGGATAAGATAAAATTGCACGAAGGAGGACAAAACTCACGGTTCGAGCGAGAACTGCCTTGTTTTCATCTCGCTATCACCTAGCTATTGCACCGTTTTTGTCTTGCTGTAAAGTGATTGAACCTTTTAAACCCTTCAGTCTAATTTTGAACAATTTAACACTGAAAAATGCTATTGCTTTTCCGAATATTCAAAACAAGAATCTGGTCTGGTTAAAATCTCATTTTGGAGGTACTCGCAAGCTCAAAATCGCAGTACTACTCTTTTTATACGTAGGCCTACCTCATAAAAGGTTATATCAGGATTTCCTGTTTCTCCTCGAAGGTTTTTCCAAGCCATGTGTACAATCTGTTGCCAGGATGCCATCCGTAGTGACGGTACAGATTCATTAACCCAAACCAACGACCATCTGGGAAATATGGAAATGCTCACATTAACTGCAATGAAATGGTTAAAGATGATATCTCAAAAATCTCGATTTGGGGTGATTAATTCGCTTCCCAAATACAAAGTCCTTCGCACTTTTGTGTCGCCTGCTGGGATTGCAAGAGTAGGAGACGCACTAAATCTGTCCGTCCGTACACATGGGTGTATCCAGGATCTCGCACCCTGGGTGCGCGATCGTGGATACTATCTCAGTCCATATGCCAGAGGGTACAGGAGACAGCTTAAGGCGCCCGGCGAGGTCCAGGGGATGGGCCTCTCTGGCGGATCCAGGGGTTGAAGCCCCCAGAAAAATTTGCATTCTCAGGCAAATTTGACATTATTTTGACAGATTCCATTGAAATCTGAAGACTAATATTACAGCTACGAAATTATCTTTAATTGTACTATTTTTGTAGACCCCGGGGTGTGCGCACTCCCTGAAACGCCCATTTTTAGGTAAGTTGAGGGACGAGGCTGTGGATTACGAAATGCCCCTGTCAATAACATGTCAAGTTTTTGTTCCATAAGTTACCGAAAGTTATAGTACAATGTAAAGGTATTTATCCCAACATTTAAAACACACACAAAATCAACTTTTTTTTATCTGTGGTGTGTCTGACAAATCCGAGACAATACTGTAAATTGAACTCGAGGTATTAGAATGAATGGAGAAATATACTCCCCGCCTAAAAAAATCCGAACGATGTTGAAATGGCCATCAACGTGCTCAAACTTGCTTTCAAATGTACGCGCCAAGCCAGCTGGATAAATCTCTCAAACTTCCACATCATGCTTCGTTATCAATGCATTACGGACACATGTCAATAAGCAAACACATTACGCGAACAACGCTCCTGGCATTTATTATTATAATTCACCTACATACCTTTTTAATACAGTAATTTATATCGTTCGGATTTTTTTAGGCGGGGAGTATATTTGAGTGTTTAACGACTTCCTAGTTCTGGTATATGGTATGGACAATTTTGATTGAAAACAACAACAAACAAACAAAAACTACTGAAATCAAACTTTGAGTTACATCAAATGCTATGACAGCTGTCATTGTGAACAGAGAGCATTTCCCTTATTTGTCAAGGAAAAATGTTTAATATTTAGTTTACAAGGTTATACTGAGTTAATTGAACCAATGATAATGAAACAGTATAAGAAAAATAAAACAAGCATCTATGAACTTAGCATGCTTTGATTGTGTATTAGAACTTGGAGCGACTTAAAATGAGGTGCACTTATGTAATCGCCTTTGTTCTCAAAACCAATGAAGTCAAGTGAAATTTGAACAGCATGTGAAGAAAATATTAGGCTTTACGAATGTAACGCAAAATTTCAAAATTTTTAAAATAATTTTGAAATTATAGCACCAACTTAAAGGACTGCATTTATTTCGGGGACTCGCTTTATAGTTGTCTAACCGAAATCGGAAAGAAATAAACCCAGTGCTACAGTTGTACAATTCAATATCCCATTTTTATAGGGACCATTGCGCGTAGATCGAAAAAAAATATGATCGATGAAGAATGAAAATACCAGGGAAAAGATCCAGCCCGGAAATCGAATCACATTCAAGACATTTGCCTCGACTACTTGTCCATGAAAGGGCGCTTCGTCATACTGGTTGATAATTTAGGACATAATTGGACACTCAACCTGTATCTCCTCCAAGGAAAAAAAAAAGGTACACATTCTCTAAGTCGTTAATGAAGGGTTACCTGACCACTGAAGTAAAATAGAGTACGAGTCTCAAGGGAACATTTGGCATAGGCCTATCCGTTCATTTCTACAGTACCGCCGAGAGGGGGGTCGGGTAATTGACCCCGGGCCCGGGGTCCTAGGGGCCCGTAAAAAATAAAAGTTCATCCCTTGCGGTTGTGACAAAAGTCAGAGAGGGAGAAAAAGTGAGAGATGGGGATGGAGAGAGAGAAAGAGAAAGAGAGAGCATTGGCGAATATAGGCGACAATGATACCTACTTGCGTTGAGAAAATACTTGTAATCCACGAAATTTCCATTTTTTTCGCGTTACGCGCGGTTATTAAATTTAGTGCAGGGCCTCTCTTGGTTTGAGAAATAACACAAAAACAAGTAAGTTTTTGTTTTATAAAACGGTTGGTCATGAATTATAAAGTGGACTACATACCAGTTGCATCGATCAACTACATTATACAGCTCCCACACTCCCACGCCGCGTCATGGCCGCTTCGTAGCCACTGCAACTTCAAAATCTCCCCCTATGGGGTTCTGGAAAACGAAGTTGGTAAAAGGGGGCCCGTAAAACCAACGTTCCCCCCGGGCCCGCAATTTCTCTCGGCGGCCCTGCATTTCTACCGTTTCCATTGGTACCGTCGGCGAAAATTTACGATTATTTTGTTTTGTCTGTTGATGTTAAAATTGTTATATTGGGAACTTCGTGGAAAGCTTTAGGTGCATATCATTTAATACACTTCTAGAGCAGCTCCCTATTTTGGTTATCCATTGTTGTCCAGTGCATAGTATTATATTTCTCAATTGAGTGTAGAAAACATGCACGCCTCGATTAGATGTTGATAACCTTGCACGCTTTGTCTTGGTCGTCTGGTCGTCTTGAGCTCGCCAGTTTTTGACCATGTCGAGTCGCAGGCGAGACATGTCTGGAACTAGCAAGCGAAACACACCTCCAGACGACCATTATATTCGTGAGTGGTATGTTTTGAGTCCTTCATCTTACATATGCGTCGAGCAAAGAATTTTACATCACACATTAAACTTGGTCAAAAACTATTACCCTATTTGTATCAACAACTCAAAAAGCAATCATCTTATTATAGTAAAAGTATGTTTTCTAAAAGCTGACGCTACAAGGAAGCTACCTGCATACATAATACACCTGGCACAAAAAGTATCTCGGCATGTTTTTCGATCAGTATTGTGCCAAAGTCAGACCATTTTGAAAGTTTTTGAAATAAACATTTTGTTGCCTATGTCTTGCTCTTTCATTTAATACCTGGCTTTTAAAAAAGCGTGCAGAAATGGCTGAGATAGAACGCCCGAAAGACCCAAACTCCCAAAACCAACTTGAAAGTTGCAGTTTTGCGATTTTTCAATGGCCATTGCAGTGTACTGGACACGAACACGTGTACCACAATCAATATTGCAAGTAGGCTTTCTCGCTCATTCAGTCGGAAAACCTCTCTGTGTAAAATCAATACACACGTATTATTGCGTTGTACCACATAGTGACCATTGAAAAATCCAAAAACTGCAACTTTGCGTCTTTCGGGCACTCTATCTCAGCCATTTTTGCACGCTTTTTTACAAGCGAGGTGTTAAATGAGAGAGCAAGACATAGGCAAAAAATGTCTATTTCGAAAACTTTCAAAATGGTCTGACTTTGGCACAATACTGATCGAAAAACATGCCGAGATACTTTTTTTAATGTACAGGGTGACCTCGACGGTATACAGGGTGAAACAATTAAATTTCATATAAAAATTCACAAATCTTATAAATATCAGGAATGAAATGTTACAATTGAACTTCAATTACAGATCATTTTATTTGGACTAAGAACAGTGTAAACTATCAATTGATGTGAAAATGTAAATCGGTACTGTTTAGTAACCTTTTGGTACAGGGTGATCCAAAATTGATTATTTTTCAACAACATTTTAGATAATTTCAGCCAAAACATTTTAACCATACCTTAAAAACAAAAACTGCATATTTAAAATCCTCATAAAAATGTATACCTTGACTATAGTAGGATAATTCCCAGGTTACATTACTCAGAAGATTTGGAGAACGTTTTGCTGCTTTTCGCATTATATAAAGCTACATGGGTAATGTTCTAGTCTCACTGTCAAAAGTTCAATCCTCTTCCCGAGGGCATTGATATAATGTGATTTTAGTAGATAAGTGTCTTAGAGAAAGATGATAGCTTTCTTTTGATACCAAAGTAAGTAAAATTAACCCATTTTTGACAAAGTTGTGAACATTTTTCTAAACGGAGATGCGAAACGCATGGCCTTATTATAGACAGTAAAATGCAAAAAGGGCTAGTAATCCTATGTAGGACGCTGACATGTTGGCTTTTGTGTGCATTACAGTATTGACGTAGGCTAAGTAGGTATTTGAAAGGACCCAAAACAGACAATATGGTGTCGGCATTTCAATTTGAATATTGATCGCAGAGGTTGCGTAATAGCTAGACCCCGTTGGTATTTTCTACTTTGATTCGAGGGTAGTGCTGTAATGACCCATTCCAATATGGCAAAATGTGAGCGACACCATAGCTTTTATATTTTGAATACCGTCCTGCTTACGACACACACAAAACACCGTACGCTGTGGTATTTCACCTAACGGGTATTTGCTGGTCTCGCTACTATCTCTTTTAATTACAGGGGTATGTTGCGATCATGACAGGTGTCCATAATGCCATTGTAATTTAAATCCTTCCTCAAACCATGGCAGACGGTGTTTCTATACCAGTTTATATAGTGTGTTTCTTGTGTATTCATGAGCATTATTTTTGCGGAAGTGTCATTTAACTAGGTAGATGACACTTCTGCTAAAATAATGGCCATGTATAACTAAAGACGGGCAATAGGAAGAGAGCTAGACGTGTATTAACATAACAACGAACAAAAATATGTCTGCATGCTTCATACTCGAGTCCGGTATGACGACTTTTAAAAAAATATAGATACTGAAACGTTTAACCCCAACAGTAAAATAAGATGCATTTCTATACCGTGGCAGATATACTTGAGGTCTCTGTTACACAACTCTTCTATTTCATACGACGAGTAACCAACAGCCGCCCAAGCAGCAGATATAGCACCGATGCTTGCCCCAGCAATGCGTCGGACGTTCTTCCAAATTCCTACTTCCTCGAGTACCTGTGTGAATAATTGACGTGCAGATTGTTAGTATAGCAATGTATGATTCGAACTGTCACCGAAAAGTGCTAAGGAAATTTTGGAGGTTGCCTTTTAATAATATATTTGATTATTGCATATCCCAGGGATCCGCCGGTCCCAACTGAGGTCCCGGTGTCATATACTACAGTCTGACAGTGTCCGTGTGACTGAATGCCCTACCACCCATCTGTCTATTGTGTTCTCCATTGAGTGCTGTATGCATCATTTGTTTCAGCACTGTACCCAAATGGCATCGTCTATAAGGTCACGGTTTATTCCGTACGTGTTGCTATGGTAGCTAGGACACTCTCATGGGGCACACTCAGTTTCTTTACACCGGGAATTCAATTATAACTTTACATAAGATTGCTAGATTTGAACTCTTGGAAGTTGATACATACCTTACGAAATAATATTTAGACATAATAATATTTATTTGCATATTAATTTGAATATTTGACGTTAGAGATCAATGGCCCGGTCGCCAATAGGCTCGTCTCCAGGGGTCCGTTCGTGAAACTCAATCGTAAATCTACGTGCATACTTTGTCATTTTTGAGTGGACCGATTTATCCAAAACAGTAACACTAGTATTAAAGGGCCTTATTATGTCGGACATACGCATAGCTAGTATATACACGTAGGCTTACGTATGAGTTTCGCGAACGGACCCCAGGACCTCAAATTTTACCGGAGGTGGTCCAAATATTGGTGTCAAAAACTACTATTTTTCTCATTTACCCTGTGAAATCATAGGGCCAAACGATGTTTGGTTTGGATCTTATGAGCAAAAGAGTGCTCCATTTTGGTCGACCATAGTATTCTATTGACTTAAAAATCAGGTTTTCAGCTCTCATATCAAAAAGGGTTGAAATATCGGGGTAAAACTTTACAGATTGGCTATTGTGGAAAAGGTCATTCTGACTCATTCAATGAAGATCAAAACTTTATATCATTAAATCGGGCTTATAATCCCTTTAAATTTAAGCTGTCGTATCTTTTTTGAGCTTTATTTTTATTTTCCTCGTTAAATTTGAATGTTCTTTATGTGAACTCTGGTGCATGGTGGCAGTGGTGGTGGGGTAGGTGTGTGTGTGTGTGTGTGTGTGTGTAGCTGTTGTTCGCACGCGAGTGCGAGTTCGTGGTGGTATGTGTCTGTGTGGCCGGTGGATTTTGGTGAGGTATTTGTGTTTTTTGTTCTTGTTAGACTTGTTGTTGGTGTTCCTGTCTTAGGCTTTGTGTGTGTGTGTGTGTGTGTGTGTGTTAAGACTCTCCCATTGATGTAAATTATCATACCCTAACAGTACCAAACGCAAAATACTGATACTACAGTCATTTAGGCGGACCTACCGATGATTTTTTTTAAGGGAGGTTGTTTTATGTTAGGTGTGTCTCCATATTTCGGGCTGGGGGTAAAATTCATACTTGTACTTTGTAAAATAACACACCCCCATTATAAGCTGCGTTAGCAAGTTTAGTTATTACCGGTATTATTTTGATCAGGCTCATATCCGATGCAATTTTTTTTTAAATCTCTTTTCCCACAGCACATCCACGCAGTGGGCTTTAGTGCTTAGTTCGACGTCAGCGTATTCGCTGATGTAGAAACTGTTGCCATGAACTGGCTCACACTAGTTTTGGTTCGAGCCACTGATCACATTGATCACAACACCAATCCTATGGCATATCAAAATTCGCAACAGGTGCATAGCCAAGGCTTGAACCAGTAACCAATGGATACTAAAGTGCATTACATCAGCGATTTATCGGTATACTAATATACATGATATAAAACGTTGTGTAATGATAAATCAAAAAAGTTTAAATCTGTTTCTCAGTCGCCTTCGCGCATGCTTAATGTCAGTCAACTGTACTCCATTGCTTATGAAGAGCGTCTAGTCGCTTTTGAGTTCAACTCGGAAGGCGACTAAAAGCGATCGAGTGTAAATTCAGCATTAACCCTAGCACAACTAAATCTCACCAAAACTCACTGTGTTAATTGAGAAAAATGCACTAAGGATTCACACCAGTAAATAACGTGAGAAACCGGTAAGTCCAGCCCCCACTGCAAATGAGGTGTTTTTTTTGGTGACCCTCGCCTAAGTATACCCTTAAAACTGAGAGAAATGGCGAGATCTGGGTTGCAAATCAAAAAAGTTTAAATCTGTTTCTCAGTCGCCTTCGCGCATGCTTAATGTCAGTCAACTGTACTCCATTGCTTATGAAGAGCGTCTAGTCGCTTTTGAGTTCAACTCGGAAGGCGACTAAAAGCGATCGAGTGTAAATTCAGCATTAACCCTAGCACAACTAAATCTCACCAAAACTCACTGTGTTAATTGAGAAAAATGCACTAAGTCCAGAAAGTAGCGATGACGTCATCAAACCAAGACTCGTATGGGCACGAAATCGCGTTTTTGGCTGCCATATTGATTGGCGTCATGTTATATGGCAACTTTAAAAGTATCAGAAACACATTTATTGTGTCTAACAACATAATCTAAGTACTTCATGTTTATTTTTTATCGCAGGTATTTGCACTGTTATAGGGCATATTTTAAAATTATTAGATTTGGCTTCCATTTTGAAATTTGCAGTATTACTCAATGTTACAAGTGCCATGCACTTGTTCATTGGGTCCTATAGTATATTTATTAACTCCATAGTTTGATAATATAGGGTTGAATAGATAATTATCATTTATGGCGACGCCATCTTGGATTTCTCAAAACGCCCAAGGGTGCCAAGGTGGCATCCGGCAGATTCTAATTCTACACACCCTTATCTATCACGTTCAGCAAAAAAATTGTATATATACTCAACTTTACGGTCAGGCCATAACTTGGACCATATCTCTCCGACTAACTGCACTTGCCTCGTTGGTTGGTGGGATTCTCAGCCGGGTTTGGATTAGAATACTAACAATAGGCTATGATTTCAACCGTTCGCTGGTGAAATAATTCAACAATCTTGTCCAAGACTACTTTACAACTTAAAATATGCAATTAGTATAAATAACGAATTAGGCACTGATTAATGGCGAATTTGTCATTAGATGACCACATAATAATGACCCATTTTAATAGATGTTATTCATGACTAATTTTCCGTTAATTTGTCATTTTAGTATATGACACACTAATGAATTAATGATTGATTTTAATTCAAAATTCGTCATTAGGCACTGATTAATGACGAATATGATATTAGTGATTAAAAGGATGAAGTTTCATTGATGGTGCAGACAATCCAAACGACCACGAGACTTCTGGACACAGTATCTTTTGGACACATTCCACTGTTCGGGAGAGGAGACATTTGTATCCACTGAACCAATAGCATCTCATATATTCTTTAGTTTACCGCATGGGCATATATCATTCACGCAGGTGTTATAAAGTTTATGCAGATACTTTCAAGTTGTGTCTTAGTATTTTTCTATAATGTGATTAGTTTTTTGTACATCTATCTACATCTACGTTGATACTCAGCAACGTCCAATTCTGGATATACCAGTGAGGTACAAATTGTTGTATTGTTGACAAGTGTATTTTTAGCCAGAAATTTGTCAATTTCATATTTTTGAGCTCGTGAGTTATTTCGCTTGATCACAATGTAGAGCTCTTTTTTCGCATATACTTGACGGGAAATTCGATACCGGTATTCCGGATTTAAAAAAAATTCTTGCATTTCTGTTTTTTGTTTGTTTGTTTTTTTGCTATTGGATGTCGAAACTTCCTCAGCTTTGATGCTATGATAGCTTGCATTATCTATTATGATAATAGAGTCTTTGGGTATGTGTGGAAATAACTATGTTTCTATCCCTTCTTGGAAATGTTTAGCGATCTTTTTTTTTTAATTAATCATTTTTATGATTACCCCCTGATGCGTTTTTGGCGACAAAGCTGAGTTTTGCTACGAGAACAAATCCATCAACACTTCCAGCATGCAGAATTACTAACCGCTGGCCTTTCCCCAGTGGTATTGGGAACTGCTGCGCCGAAATACCGGCTATGCCGAAATGCCCGGTCTTTCGGCAGATCCCGGTGCTTTTTCGGCGATGACCTTGCCGTACGGCAGGGGTATCTGCCGAAACGCCCGGTGTTTCGGCAATTATTCATGCCGAAAATGCGGGCTACGTCATTACCCTGCCGAGCGGCAGGGTTACTTGCCGCAACAATGGGTTATCCCAGTAGTTCGGCACAGAGGGATCCTTATTACAGCGTGCGGTTGTTGGATGTAACAAAGTTCTTGTCAATTGGCTGTACGGACACAGGATGACACGAAATAGGTGCTCAGTGGACTCAGCTCGTACGACAGGCTAAGATTAGCTTTAAACTAATAATTTTAGGGCCCTTTCATTATTTACAAGGGAGAGCGCCGGAGAAATTGAAAGATGTGTTTGGAAAATTGCATAACCCCAATTTGTAAAGTTACATAGGCCCTATTGCATAGAACCCATACACCCATATTAGGTACATCATATGATTTAGGCCTACTGCTGATATGCGGATAGGTGCTTGGTTTATTGAATAATACATTTAACATGACCCCCCCCCCCTCCATCAGAAAAAAATAAAATCACATAGGCTTAAACCATATTTGTCAAGCCTCACACAGGTCTAATCCCAATGTTTGTACTCACCGGACCCTCAACCGGCAACCAACCAACCCTAACCTAATTCCTAACCCTTGGGGTCTAACTAACCCTAGGTCCTATAGGCCCTATCACCCCAACCCTAAACCTAACCCATGTTGCAATAGCCCAGGGGACCTTTACAATGGGAGCTTTTAAATGGGAGCCATATGTATATCAATACATAACGTGTACATTGTTTCCGAATTCGGCTACATTGCTAAATGAACGCGGGAATTCTTCTTCATGGGGTCTATGTGGGTGCTTTTAGCGTTACAAGATCGTATTTACGTCTACTATACTACAGCTTGTTCCTAAGGCCAACCCTGCTTTTTATAATGAGTTTCATTGTGAATTGTCCATAAAAACACGAAATGCGTAAACACGTGGCTGAACAACATTACACACGTTATTTTCTACTTTCCCTTCTCCTCTGCCGAAGGCCCGGTAGTTCTGAGAGGAGGGAACTGAGGCACCCGGTATTTCGGCACCCTGGTGTTTCGGCACACGACAGAACCCCACTTTTTCAGGGGTGACTGGTGTAATTCAATTTCCGTAGAGATAGAATGAATTGGTGAAAGGTCTTAAATTTGATCTTTTAAAACAATTTTTGTGTAGATATTGATGCCATTCTTAGTTTAAATTTAAAGCAAAGGCTTTTCAAAGTTTCAAGAGACTAGTTCTCCCACAGTGAAGTTAATCTCTTGACGAAGAGTGGTCAGCATTTATTTTATCTAATCTGGGAATTTCTTCCTTAGGTAGAATTGAAGCACTTTGCGAATGAACTTGCTTGCCTGTGAAATGTTTAAAAGCTTTTAAGGTGGCACGAGATATTTCAGTTATTATATTTTCGGTAATATTATGTAGTGGATTCATATAGAATTAGACACTCCATAGACTCCCTACCTTTATTTGGCTCAGTAATAACTAACTTACAATGAAAACTAAAGGTGATGTTTTATTTAATGTTTATATTTCAATAGAAAACTAAAGATGAATTTCCTATTTGGTTCTATTTACCAAAAAAAAACAACATTGTTTTCTCAGCTTAATCCTCCAGATGGGGATATTTTTTACAGCAGGCTAAGACCAGTGCAAAAATCAGATGTTCAATTTTTTTAGCCACAGCTTCATTGAAATCTCGCGTGTGCAATCTTAATATATTTGCAGGCTATCTCTGTTACCTGTTTTGGTTTAAAAGACGTCTGTACACAACGTTGCTGTGGCGATTCGCTGTACAGTTTCATTCATTATGTAGCAAGGTAGATTCCCTTCCACCTTTACTTTTTGGTTTTTTTAAAGCTTGAACAGGGGATGGTCCTATTTAATTATTAATGTTTTCATCATGATTGAACTTGACCTTGACTCTAATCCAATACCCGATCTCTCTGAAGTTCACGTCTGATTATTTCTTCTCTGTTTTGATATGGAGTCTAAAACTGGCATTTTAAGCCCCATTGAATAGTGTAAAGATAATATTTGTCGACACCAAATAGGGCACGTTTTCGCTTGTTAACATAAAACATCAAACAACCCAACATCTTTAGCCCTATGTTTTCACGAAGTAAATGAGAAAAATGTAGCTGACATCCGACACAAAAAATGACCACTATAATACCGGTAAAATCTGGGTTCCCTGGGAGATGATGCTATTAGCGATCGACCTGGTCATTTGGAAACCCCGCTCCGGATATCAGTTTGGCTTCCAAGATTGAGAGATGACGATCTGGTGATGCTTTGAAATCAGTTACGGGATCCATTTGGCTCGTGGACACATTAAATTAGATGAAGTTTACTATTCTAAATGAAAATGGATAGTTTTCAACCCCATTTCCTCTCACATTTTCCCAGGTGGTTTATACATATAAGCCTGCAAGTAACTTGTGACATCTTGCCATAGTAACATTATTTTCTATAAGGCCTACACGCTGCACAAGATAGTCTGGGTGCAAAGCTGTCTTTTAATTGCTTTTGAAACAGATTGCGATTACTGCAAAAAACAATCTTATTGAAAAAAGGCACCTAAAGAAAGATAAAAATGGCGCCCTCTTAGTGCGAGGGGACGGAATTTGAAAAAAAGATATATCTTAATACTAAAAACAGATTACCAATTTCTGTTTTTGCATTTTATAATTTCTTTGATCACACAAATCAAACATTAAAAAAATTCTCAAGTGTTTTTAAAAGTAGGAAAAAAAAACGAAAAAAAGTAAAATTCCGTCCCCTCGCATTTGGGCGATTTTGTTTTTATTTTCGAGGGTTAAAAAATATCAAATTGAATGAAACTTTCCAAACTATCAATTATTGTGCAACTGTCATGTTAACAAACAATAAAAATCATTTCATATTTTTACTTAACATATAGCAGTGTATCCTTTTCATTACGGACGGAATCAGTTCTACTGGACGGAATCAAGTGCGACGGGACGGAAAGATGCCTAATAAGAAACATAGAGAAAAATTACGCTTGCTGTATTTTGAAAACTTTTTTAGGTATCAAAATATATTCATGCTCCTTCTTGTTTGTACTAAGCAATAAAATTTTTGAAAACTTCCTTTTGGATAATAATAAAAAAATTAAAAATATTTTTAATTTTTTTAAAAAAATTGATCACAAAAACCTGCTTTAAATCAGTATTGTCTAATTCACGCACATGTACGTACGTACATGTATCCAGTTTGAAATACTATAGACCGTATGCAATAGCCAAGCCATGTTGGGTGACAAGATAGACGCATTCAGTACTGACAATGAATTCAACCTGTCATGATGCCATTGCAATCGCTAAACATGCATCGATTGACAGCTGAATGCATTGTAGTCTTGGAATGTATGCATCTTGTCCACCAACATGTCTGGTGGCTGACGTCATATTGAATACGGTCTATACCCTGAGGGAAGTTGCATCTACCTTCAGGGCACTTTATAACAGCCCCTATCTAAAAATGGAATAGCCCATTTCACACTGATTTTGGGGGATACGACAGTTCCAAATGTTCGTGTGTGTGAATATCCAAATACAATGCTACGTCCTTTATTTTGTATTATTTTCATGACTTTTTCTAAACTAGTCTTGTTCTTTATCTTGTTTGTTAATAAATTCTTAAGTTACAATTGTTATTTTAAAAGGTATAAGTTGTAACAATGCAGGGATGTAAATTTTCAGGAAATTTCCTGATTTCAGGAATTGGACTACTCAAAAAATCCGCACTTATTTATTTTCAGCCCGTTTTGGGCCCTTTTTACTCAAATTTACATGCTTTTGAGCATTTCATCGTGCTACTTTCACTACTATGAGTTAGTTGCATTCATTTACATAGAACAAGAACAATTTTGGGCAAAATGATTGTACGTTGATTGGTGTATTTTATCAATGAAATAATGATTATTGAACTGCATTTAATTTTCTTTGGAGCAAAGTGTATGTAGAAATTGTAACTGAAAGTACATTAACTCTTGCATGCAATTAAAGAGAGCAAGCTATTTTTCCTTTAAATAATTACATGTAGATACACATGGTCAGTTTTTTTGGTAGTTTGAAATAGAAGTATGACTTTTACCAGTAAAACTACTTCAAATTGTTGTGTGTGTAGTTAATGTTTGCAACGCCCCAAAACAATGTACAAATTGGGTATTAATGTATTTAAAATGTTTTAAAAGCAAACAAATGGTTTCTGAAATATGGAAATGTTGCTTTATTTTGCCTTGGCTTTCACTCAAAGTGGAGTAAAATGCAATTTTATATGAAAAGGTGATATTGCCAAATTAAATTGAGGCAGGAAATTGATTCCGTCCCGCGTCGCATTCCGTCCCGTCGCACAGACATGTCGATCGTTAGTAAAAGTTGCATATCTGCTAATTAGTAAAAGTTAAGATCCAAATTTCTATTGATATCAACAGCATGATAGTTGAACTTAATATTAATATTAAAAATTTCATTCTGTACCTACCTCCTGTAACTTTTGATAATTAAGCAAATGTTCAATTTTCAAAATACTATGAATCTATCGATCCGTCCCGTCGCGGGAAAATATATGTTACCATGGTAACATGTTTGACCTGAGTTTCAATGTGTGCCTGAATGTAGTCTGTGAGTTGCTTGTTTACTTAAGCAACATCAACCATTTACACATGCAACTGGTAAAGAGGTGCAAAGAAAATGCATCATCAAATTCCGTCCAGTAACATACGATATTTTTGGCTTTGGCCCCATACCTGTCTAAAAGAGAAGATAAGCTAAGATAGTCACACCCATCACGCACGGTCGCTTGGATTTACTATATTCATTTAATTGTCATTTTACAAAATTCTGAAAATATTTGCAATGATCGATAAACATGAATGTCACATTTTGACTTGGTACCCCTAGTTCTGCTAAGCATAACTTCACATTATGTATATTATACAAATACTACATGGTTAGAGGGAAATAGGGCACACTATTTTCCCGAGGTACTGGCTACGGGCCTATCACCCCGAACCCGAAGGGTGAGGGGTGATAGGCCCGTAGCCAGTACCAAAAAAAAAAAAAAAAAAAAAAGTTTCAATGTGTGCCTGAATGTAGTCTGTGAGTTGCTTGTTTACTTAAGCAACATCAACCATTTACACATGCAACTGGTAAAGAGGTGCAAAGAAAATGCATCATCAAATTCCGTCCAGTAACATACGATATTTTTGGCTTTGGCCCCATACCTGTCTAAAAGAGAAGATAAGCTAAGATAGTCACACCCATCACGCACGGTCGCTTGGATTTACTATATTCATTTAATTGTCATTTTACAAAATTCTGAAAATATTTGCAATGATCGATAAACATGTCACATTTTGACTTGGTACCCCTAGTTCTGCTAAGCATAACTTCACATTATGTATATAACATGTTGTCATTAACCGATGTGAAGTTATGCAAAACCACGTCGTCGTGTGAGTGCAACAAAGTCGTAACTGACATTTTGGATGAAATTGGGTTTTTGCTTGATCGTGTGAAACAAATAAAAATACACAATTTAAGCTATAGTGCTAGCCTCAAATCAAAGTCAAAACATTTTTATAAAAGAAAGAAGACATTTAAAACAATAGAAAACAAAAGGAATTTGAACACAAAACATGCTTTTCTGCAAAATAACAAATATGCAGATACGACTTTGTTGCACTCACATGACGACATGGAATAAATACCCTTCCCTTGTTACCAGCATGAGCAGGCCATTTCAAAGAGCTAACTTTGCAGACTGCAGGCGAACAAAATATCAAAAGCAATTCAGAATCGAGTTCATATATGTTCCTTAGGTAATAAATTACCTTTTGAAATAGTTAATCCTCAAAAATTTGTCTAAAAACAGTAGTAGAAATCCATCATTTTCGAAGAAACAACCTTTCTCATGCAGAACTACCAGAAGTGATTGTAGTCGCAATTTTCTTCAAAATTTTTAATTTCTAATTCTTTTAAGTTTTTTCACATTATATCATCGCATTATATAGGATCTCAAGTTGTGTTTGATAGTGAAACAGGGATATATCGTACATTTAGAGGGATTTTGAGATCGACAAAGTCGAGGTAGGTAACAGAGGAAAGGTATTCCATGTGTTTTTGCATAACTTCACATCCGTTAATGACAATGTGAAGTTATGCTTAGCAGAACTATTGGTACCACATTGTTGAACCAGATGTAGACTCGATCATGCATCATGGTTTGATAGCTTTTGATGCCAGAAGAAATTACAGCTTATCAGGACAATTTGGTGACGTTGTGCGAGATTGCGACCCCGTCTTTGGACGGATTCCATGTATAGGCCCTTCGACATATATAAAGTAACAGCTTTTTGTGATAGAAATATGTAACCATAACTTTACCGCGCAACCATGTACGCACAACTTACCCGTATCGCCCCGATGTATGCATTGCCCTTATTCCCACCACCTTCGAAAGCCACATTCTCAAACGGGTATTCGTAACCACTCAACTCGAGTTTTTCATCTTCTGTCAAAAATTACGTGCCATGCTCTTGCTCTTGTAACAATAACCGATATGATAAACTCAACTGGATGGTGTAATGTAAGCCTGCGGTACCATGGACAACGACAAACTGATTTCAAACTTCCGCATCCGTCGATGGCATTTCCTGAACTGACTGATGTTGGAATATTTTACATGTCACTCGCGCACGGCTTGTGAATTGTTTTGTGTGTACGTGTGACCTGTTGAGCTTTGTGTTCATGTCCATGACACAGCTCGGAAGCTATGTGACTAAAGCTTGAAGTTGGTCTGCATTATACTCTAGAGTGTTCCACGGGGAACTCAATTGTTGGGTAACTAACCCGACCTTTCCTATTCACTCGACTTAACTCGTTGCACTGGCAAGTAATTTATTTTGTTAGTTGAACCATGGCCATGCTCGTGGCCGAAGGCAATAAGATATTAAGGATGTGCAACCTATTGTGTTGTAGCACTGTCCAATTTCGACGAAAAAAGTAGAACTAAAAGTTATTTGCAAAAACAAAAACAAAAAAATAAATAAATAAATAGGCCGAGTTAAAAAAAAGTTTAGTATCACCGGCCCTCTTGCTTCCGACTATAGAAAGCACTGTCCTCAAAATGGCAATGGAATCTATTTCTATCGGAAGGTAATTTTAGTTGTGTATTTTGCAACGATTAGGTATGTACCTGTAAATTGCTGCATTAATGTGAGATATATGTGAAATGAAATTTTAAAGTGATAAAGAAGTAACTTCACGCAGTTAATGTAATTGTTCAAGCTTAGGGAAAATATGAAATGTAACTACTGAAGACTTATGCTTTCGCAATTTTACTTTAGAAAAAAGAAGTGATATGACATGAAGCCCATATTGACGTCAAAATTATTTTTTGGTCGGCGACAATATGTATTTAGGACGGTCTTTAATAATGTTTTATATGAATACGTTATATGCATTAATAAAGTAATTACTTTGATTATGTAACATGAATTGCTTAACTCATAACCCGAATCATAAGAACAAAAAGAAACAGCCACAAAAAGCCAAGATTTTAGCTGGACTACTACTGATTATTCTTGTTGTTGGGAGGGTTGTAGACTGAAAAGAACTGCTACTCAATTCAATAGTCAATTGTATGAGTACAATATTTGATTATGTGCAGGCAACTTAAAGTGTACTAACAGGCTAATTGTTAATTTAAGTATGTTTTAAAAGGTGTCTTTGCGGTCTGAAAGAAATAATATCTACTGCAATATAGATTGTCTTATTAGCAGAATTAACTAATAAATGTTGCCCATGGAGGTCGCCATGTTGGGCATTGATGACGTCGCTCGGCATTGGTGACGTTGTATGACTTTGTAAGTCAATAGATAAAACAGGAATGTCTAGGGTACTCCTGGTCAGAAAATCGGATTATATAGTGTGTATAGTAGAAAAGCAGTAACGATCAATTAAAATCTGGGGCGGATTCTTGAACAGACTATAGACCGTATTCAACAGCCAACCATGTTGGTGGACAAGATGCATACATTCCAGGACTAAAATACATTCACCTGTCAATGATCCCTGTGCAATCGCTAAACATGATCGATTGACAGCTTAATGTATTGTAGTCCTGGAATGTATGCATCTTGTCCACCAACATGTCTGGTGGCTGACGTCATATTGAATACGGTCTATAGCTGAAAAGGTTTGTTTATGGCATTCACTAGTCTTTCACTGGCTACTTATTTCAAGACACACTATGTACTATATACCCTCATAATTTCAATCTTTCTCGTCGGCCGATCAAAATGGCTGCAATCACACGGAAGATATTATAACCGTTTTACTTTGATATCAATAATATAGTGTCATTTTTCTGACTGAAAGACATTCATTTGAAACAAAAATGTATTTATAATATGTTGAAGCGGAAATTATATTAGCCTGGGTGTAGCCTGGCATTTCGCTTTAAGTTTTTTTTTTATGTTTGCAACAATTACAGCCTAATGCTTTCAACATTATATGCATCAAGAAAGTAATTATTTAAATTCTGATCTCTCTTTGCAGGTTAGATACTTGTTTGTGTTTCCAAAGACGTCAAAATATGACCAATATGATTTTGGATGAATCAATATCTATTAGAACTTATTTACCGTGTTTAATTTCAGGATATTATTGTTTATTAACTAGACTTAAAGGGCCGTGGTTCGATCGCTAATAGCCTCGTCTCCAGAACCCCAAATTTTATCGAAGTGGTCAAAATATTGGTATCTGAAGAAAAACTATTTCTTCTCATTTACTCTGTGATATGTTAGGGCTAAGGGATATTTGGCATGTTTGGTGTGGATGTTATGAGCAAAAAAGTACTCAATGGGGATTACAAAATCACGTTTTTAGCTCTCACTTCCAAACGAGTTGAAATATCGGCGCAAAACTTTGCAGATTGTCAGTTGTATTAGTGACAGATGTTAAACAAAATACGAATTTTTGTTTTCGAGATCCCATTTGAAAAATCGCGATCTCTAAAGAGTCGCTAAACATACCCACATACAATTCAAACGATCAAATCCGATTAAGAAACGAAATTAATAATTCACAATTTATTTTAGCTAATGTTCATGAATTCTTACTTAATACAATGGATGCAATACATTGGAAAAGTTACTCATGTTATCCGGTGCATTACATAGTGACGGATGTTGAATTTCCTCTATACTAAAGCGTTATTCAGCATCCGTCATTATGAAATACAACAATCGGCGTTTCCCGAAATCCGTCAAACCAACGTGCGCCATCACGAATCTTCTCAATTTGGTTTATTACATGACGGATGTTGAGTTGATTGCCGAGATTCACCGCTTTGAACTGTTAATATAAATTTCTAGTAATAGCAATGTTTATATATGACATATTTTGCTTGTGTCACTGAGTTACAAGTTTAAGATGAGAAACTTTTTTGTTAGTATTTACTAACAAACGTATTTAAAAAGCTCTGGTGGGAAATCACGTATACACTTCTATGACAGAGGATTCAACATCCGTCACTGTAAAACAACAAAGTCTCTGCTATGCAACATACGTCATTTTTTTTTAAATTTCTAATTAAGATTATTAATAGGAGTGGGCAAATAAACAATTTTTCTTCAAATCTCTATTTAAACCAGTAGATTCTATGGCCATTTTGGCTGATCAAAACGATTCTGGCAAACATTTTGATGTCAAATGTATTTTGATATGGTTCCATCGATTTTAAATTTTGCGTGTAAAGTCAATGGAGAATTATGGCAATTTTAGACATCTCTTCGAAAAGCAATGTTCTTCTCAACCTATTTTGTCAGAAACTTACACACAGATGCTTTTGTATATTCTGTAAATATTGGCAAAGAAAAAATATAATAATATTGTGTTAAATTGAGAAGGGCTTTAATTTTATAAAAATGCTATTGTAGGGTGCAAAGCAGTAAATAGAATAGCCTTTCAGTTAGACTTAAAAAAGAACATGAGAAACACCATTGTATCATTGTTGTGAAAGGCTGAATACATATGTTATACAAGAGTTTACTGAAGCATGCCACGGTAGTGGTGCAAGTCTACTGGCTTATTGGTTTTTCTTTTCATGGCTTTGCACCCAACAATACATTTTCTTAAAAATTGAATCCCTTCGCAATTCAGCATATTTGTCCTTTTTGCCAATACTTAGAGAATATACAAAAACATCTCTGTGAGAGTTTTCTCAAGTAAAATTAAGAAATAAAATATTTTCAATCACAAAATGGAAGCTAATATAAAATCTTCAAAAGAGGAGTGAACTTCATAAAATTCACCCCAAACGAGGGAAATTTCACTCGGTAAGAAGTGCTCTACGGTGATCAATCAAAAGTCTTGCACAGTGTCAATGTAAAAAGTCGTTGTGACATCTTCAGTATTGGAGAATGGTCGTATTCTTCTTAAAGGTGGTGAACCGATTTAAGTATATAAAGTATTCATCTTGATAGAATGGCCTTCATCCATGGCAATAGAATACTCGTTTTGAAAAAAGTGGTCATATGCCCACCCCTATTATTAATTAAGTACTTGCAAGCTTCGCCACTTGGCACATTTGAAGACGTTGATATTTAGTAACAATTCCCGTTAATTTCGTAAAATTGATAAAATTCAACATCCGTCACTATGTTAATACCCGACGAGAAGGGGTTGTTGAATATCAACTAATATATACAAATTTTTATATAGTCCAAGCCACAGTCTATACCTTTGAATACAGTTTCTTATTGGTTTGTTCTGCTTACGGTGACCAGGTCACAATCACTATGTAGAAATCTCAAAATGGCTGCCAGGGCCATCTTGAAATTAACCAAATTGTGTATGTCTTGGATCAAAGTAACTTGCAAATGAATAAAATGTCTTTTTGACTAATCCTTGATGATCATAGTTTTTCATGTAGGAAGTCATCCTTACTGGAATCAAAATTGCTCTGGCCGCCACTGGCCACTATTTTGTTTGTTAACGTGGAGGTTGCCATCGCTATTAGAAATCCAAAATTGCACCGCGGCCATCTTGGAATTTACCAATTGTGTATCTCTTGAAACAAAGTAACTTACTACAGAAAACTTTAAAAAAGGGTCTTTTTGACTAATTTGATGAAACGCTTTTTTTTTTTTAAATTTACCTATTCCAGCCAGTTCATCTGTCACAACTCATTATTGTATTGCTTTTTAGTAGAGGGGCCACTTCTGGATATTGGGTGCCCGTTCAACCCAATATTCCAGAGCTCCTAATAATGTTAATTTTTATTCATAATTTCTATTCTACTTTTAAATGTTTACCTACCCGGCTGGCATTTCTAAAAGTGACGTGGCCGGCGTTATTTTGGGTTGAAATAATCATTTTTTCAATGATTTGTATTAAAATTTTTTTAAAAAAAACCAAAAATTTCCAATATTAAAAGAGCTATAACTTCAAAGTAAATATAGTAACAGCCTTCATATTTTGCTGTGAAGATACTTTTTACATATAATATTTGTAAATTTGTGAGTAAAAACATGTAATAGGCAAATGGTGTATTTTTGGGGAAAAAAGTTATTTTTTAGTGATTTTTGCCAATTTTACATGAAAAAAATATTCCAGAGCTTCTAGTGATGATAATATTATCTAGTTATATTCTATATTTGAATTTACTCGCTGGCCTTTCCTTGAAAAAGTAACATGGCCCATGTTCTTTTGAGTTGAAATACGCATTTTTCATTATTTTTATTTTTTTACCAACAATGTCAATCTTAAAATATAGATAACTTGAAAAGTACATTTGGTACAAGCTTCATATTTGCTGTGAAGAATACTTATTGCACCAGATTTTGATATTTGTGAGTAGAAATGCATCCTGAGCCTATTAGTCAGTGATTTTTGGGGAGCAAATGTTAATTTTTTTGTGATTTGTTTGTGGCCAATTTCCATTCCACCATTCACCTAAAAAAGAAAACTACTTTTACCTAGACAAAAAAATATTCCAGAAGCTTCTAGTGTATAATATCATCTAGTATATTCTACTTTTTGAATTATTACTCTGCTGTCAATTTCTTAAAAGTGACATGGCTTGTGTAATTTTTGAGTTTTTTAAAAAAACAAAAAAATTCATGATTTTTATTTTGTTCCCAAAATGGTCAATCTTAAATATAGATACTTGAAAAGTATTTGGTACAAGCTTCCCATATTGCTGTGAATAATACTTAAATTGCCAAAGATTTGATATTTTGTGGAGTAAAATATGATAATGAAGCATATTAGTATGATTTTGGGGAGACCTGTTCATTTTTAGTGATTTTTTTTGCCATTTCACACCAAAACTAATTTTTAACTATTAACTAATTATTCCCAAGTCATATGATGTTAATATTATTTTAGTATTCTATTCTCCTTTTTAACGTTGTACGTGGCTGGCATTTCTGAAAAGTGACATGGCCTAAGTTCTTTTGGGTTGTGAAATTATGTATTTATTTTTATTTTTTTCCCCAAAATTCCAAATAATTAACAATAGCTCTACTTGAAAAGTAACTAGTACACCCTTCATATTTGCTATGAGTATGTACATATAGGCTATTTGTGATACAAAAATAGTATGACGTATATATTGGTGTGATTTGGGGGAATGTTAATTTTTAGTGATTTTTTGACAATTTTACCCATAACACTGCTTTTTTACATAGAAAAAAATATTCCAGTGCTTCTATGATGTTAATAATTAATTTAGTATCATTCTACGCTTTCATTTTAACCTAGCTGACTTTTTTGAAATGATGTAGGTCTGATTGTATTTTGGGTTAAGTAATTTTTTTTTTTCATGATTTTTAATTTTTACCAAATGTCAAATATTAAAATATATGTTTAGGTAAATTTAGTACAACCTTATTTTCTGTTATTAATACTTACACATATAAATTTTGATATTTGTAGTAACAAATTGTAATGGAAGCATATTGGTATTATTTTTTTGGGGGTGGTAATTTTTTATAGTGATTTTTTGGCTAATTTTCACCCCCAATTGCAAAAAAAAAAATGCTAATACATTTGATTCGATGCTCCAAAAATACATCCAACCTATTAGGATGGATGCTTGGATTAAAAGAGAACATGTTATTTTAAATATGCACAAATAATCCAAAATCATATTTTTGTATTTTCTTAGTTTTGGTCATTTTTTATTTACAATCAATATGCGACAGCTTACAAATCAAGTTTCAGATTCTCATTTTCAAAATGCATAGAAAGATCATTAAGATGCTGCCGTTTTGGTTAACCAGAATTAGCACTGGAGTGAAGAGGCCTTGCAAATATGCACTATCGCTTCTAAAACCGTAAAAAAACCGCAAGTTTTGTTTGCCCAAAATGACTTGTGGTGAGTTGTTTGTATGCCGCAGGCTTTTCAAGAAGAAAACGATACAACGTAAATCGGAACAAGCACCTCGGAGATCTTTATTTTTCGTCCTTAGGGTTCCCAAAAAAATCAAAAACAGAGAGTCAAACTTTAATATGATAAAAATTAAGTTTTTTCTGACCATTCAAGATCCTCAATATTAATTTATCTGACCTTGACCTTTGGTAAATTCAGCAGAACGACGAAAATGGTGTTTAACACAAGAACACGCTTTCCGTATGCATGTTTCCCCACGGCATGCCAACACTGTTTGATTGAATCGGTCTAATAACCGTTGTGGTGTTCATATCAGTGAGTACGAGTCAAAATTATCATGTAATTAACACCTTTATTGATTAAAGTTATGAAAACCTTAACAGTTGGCCTACAAATTACCTGGATGTCCTTTAGCCTCATATGAATGTTCCCGATCTGTTTTTGGGGGTAGTTATTTTTTATGTGGTAAAATTATATCCTGTTGTTCCAATTGCCTAGACTATCACATTTGAGAGCAAATTGAAGAAATTTTCCTATGTTTTGGAAAATTGCCAGTGTCGCTTTAATGGGTCTTACTTAGTTTTGTGGACTGTAGGCTAGGTCTACACATTACTTGGGCTGATAAACCACATACTAAAAAATGAGGACTAAATTAATTTCTTTCTATTGAATAACATGAGTGAACTCTGCCTATTTAAAAAAAAACTTGACGAAGAATCTTGACCTCTCATGTGGTAGATTTATTCATTTTTACTAGGCAATTCTAAGATCCAAAATGTGCTCAAGTAGAATTGTCACAACTTGTTATTATGTATACATTTAATAAATGTAGTTTCTTTATTTCAGTTTGTACTGGAGAAGGCTAAGCCTAATGAAGTCTGATGTCTATACTTTTATTTACGTGGCCTAACTGCAAGTTGCAACCAAATTTTACTTTCATTCGGAAATTGATTAAGGCCTAGCTATAGCCTACAAAGACATTGGCCTAGGCTTCGCATTTAACTAGTTTTTTCCCTTGTTATTTGGGTAGCTGTATCTAATAAAATATTCGCCAGCCTGGTCTAACATATATTTTATTTTTTTATTTTTTTGTATTACCATTAAACATAACATATCAGGTCTAGTTATAACCTTCGTATTTGGAATTTGAACGAGTGTGAACGCCACTGTTAACTAGTTAACACAAAAGTGCCTCAATGTGATTACAAAGTAGGGGTAACAAAAGCGTGACAGTTTTTACTTGAGTGGTTGCGCACTATTAAAGGAGGAAAAGCCAATTATAAATAACGGCTAGGCCTAGACACATAGCCTATTTTTGCTGCTTGGTCCCTAAATTATAGGGTTGTAAGACCTTTAGGCCTAGGGCTAGGCTTGGCCAGCTCACTAGCGTCAGCCTAGACCCCCATCACTGCCATGACTGCAACACATAACCAGTGGCAGTGCACAAAAAAGCCAAAGTGGCAGTGCCAGTATTAGATCCAGAGAGGCTAGAAGTATGTGAGGCATATCGGTCACATGGGATCAATATTTTTCATTGGAATGTAGATTATGGGTCCACTCCAAAATCACACTACTATGTGTCATTGCCCATACTACTACAGCTCTGTTTACCAAAATGCTTGAATGACAATGACCTTTTCTTGATCTAGGTGGTGCCGCAGAGTTGAAGTTGAATTAATTTACACTCAGTCTAGACTAGAGTAAAACCTATTTTATTAGCCTTTTTTCAATCATCGAATCGATACACGTACGTATGTCATGGAGCTTACTAGACTCTAGTATCCGTAAGATAAGCCTGTTGTATAAAGTTGTATGTACATAAGTAAACTACGAACTGCATCGAATTGGATGCAGCACGATTTGCACACGTGGTATCAGAATTCTTATCTCTATATGTCACATGAATGATGTCTAAGCCCTATACTAGGCCCAGGAGACTCGGGATAGGCCTTAGCATGATAGGCTAGGCTATATACCTGCAGTCACTCTCATCATGCTCATGCCTCATGGAAGTGCATGAGTGGTGAACTTGTAAGTTTAAATCATGAAATACAAAGTTTTAACTTACAGGGATTTTAGCTATCCTAGTTCTAACCCTAGCTTGTGGAAACTATTTCATGAGTTAAAATACCATCATACAGTGTCTTAGCAAAGCGACAAACAATTTTAATTTAGCACAGTCCACTGCATGTAAGTCAGACAGTGGGTGCAGTCGAGTCTGTCCAGACTCATCCTCACAGACTTCACTCACACCATGCCAGTGTGAGCAGGGACTGTGCAGGCAAGCCCTGCTATCTTAATACAGATTCTGGGACCATCTCATCAGAATCTCATTCATCAGACATTGCTAAACAAAAAGAAACCCTGGAAATTATATTTGGAAAAATAAATATGACATTCATAACAAATCTATTACCATGATTTTTGTGATCCTTCTGTCTTCAGAATGCACGTTCATGTCTTCAATCATACCACTGCTCCATAAACTGAACAAACATCATCATCGTTAGAGTGCAGGGTTCCCGTGCACTTTTATCAGCAGCACTGCTGAGAAAAGGGAGCTCTGAGAGCAGTGAAAATATTTCTGCTGGTTGCCAGTCTTTATTGTTGCTAATGTCCCAAAACAATATATCAAAATCAACTTTTGCAAAGAATTAGTTTTTGGGAATCTTGACACACACCTTTATATTGATCATTTTTTGAAAATATAAAAAGTGCACATACTTTTAAATAGCTGAGCTTAAGGTCAGCCTTTAAAAATCAAGAAAAAGACAATTGTTATTATTTTTAATACATTTCTCAATTTGTAGATTTAAAGATAGACACAGATTTCATAAAAAATGGTAAAAAAAAATATCCATCAAAAATGGCAATTTCTTCTTTGGAAAATTAGTACACACTCCTATGTAAAATTGTGATTTTTAATTTTTGCAATATATTGTTGACAAATGATAATCTGGTGTATGTTTATATCTTAAAAGAAACTTTAAATTTTATTTTCTTCATATAAGCAATTTGTATTTTGAATTTTTCTTTTTTTATTTATTGATTAATAAAAATAAGCATGGTTTATAATAACTTTTCCCACGTCACTTTTAGGATTGCCAGCCGGGTCAGAAACATAGGAGACTTTAATGATCAATTTTAACATGCTGGCAGCTCTGGACTGTTGGGTTTGAGCGAAAAGCTTTAACTCTGAGAGCACTTTGACCCAATGGCCTCTCACTATTTTAGTACTTGTGTACCAGAAATTCATTCGAGTGTAATTTGTTTATATTAAACATTTACTCACTATAAAAAATCCAAAATGGCCACTGGCTGAAATCTTGGAAATAACAAAATTGCATATCTCATGATAAAATAACTTCCCTATTTGATATTTAATAAGTGTTGTTTTGACTAATTTTTTGATTATTCAGGAGTTCATCCCAACATTGTTATTGTGGACACGCAATCTTCAATGTGAAATCCCAGCGGATGATTTTCAGAATGCCCATCATGCAGTGCGTATTTGCAGAAATTGCATGTACCCGCAGTGTCGAGACCAAAATCAACCCGTCACGTGCATGGTACAATAGATCTTATGGTAAATTTGAATGAGGGATTATTTGAGTATTTACTTCATTATATAAAGGAAACAAGTTGATAAGCCTATTAGTATATCAGGTCTATTATCCATCATAGTTTTTTTCATTGTATAATCGACTAACTCTCAGCAGAGATATAGCCAATTTAAAACACCTTATTTTTCCAAGAATTCAATGGGAAATGAGAGTACCAATGGCAAGTTGCAGTCCTGGTAATTAAACTAGTTCTGCCTAATGATTTTGAAGGTTATTCTGAAAACCGCTCTGGTGAATCCGTAAACAAATGGATGCTATATACTTTTTGGATATATGATGAAATTCCCCACTTTCCAAATTAGTTCCCCTGCACCCGCCCTGCACATCACTTTCAGATTTAGAAGTGTCCACCGATGAATTTTTATTTTGATTAATAACTGTCAGCAGCCGCAGGCCAATTAAATTTACTAATCTAATATTTACTACTCTAATATTTTTTTATATATAACTCTCGGTTGCGTCGCAGACCGATAGCCCCTTAAGAGGGCAGGGCTTGAAAAGGGAGGGAAATTAATGGGGTAAAATTTTTTAACAAGACAAGGTTGCGCCGCGGGCCTGTAAAGTCGCTTATCTAACTAGCTTGCGCCGCAGGCCTATAAAAGACCGCTTATCTAACTGTTTTGCGCCGCAGCCTATAAAGATCGCTTAGCTCACGTGTTGCGCCGCAGGCCTATAAAGAACGCTTTGCCAACTGTTTGTCGCCGTCATGCCTATAATTTAATAATGTTATGAATCTTTTTAATGATTTTTAATGAATATTTATGAGATTTTTTTGAATATTTTAATGAGGTAATTTCAATAATTTCCATGATTTGAATCGGATTACCTTTTCAAAAGTGAAAAATTGACACTACATAAGAAATAAAGCGATATATTGATAAGTTTTAATCGCCCGTGGGGGTATGGGTGTGGGTTGGGGAGTTGCCGGCTCCTTTTTTATTTTGATTAGATAACGGTCTAGCGCCGCAGGCCACTAAAATTACTAATCTAATATTTTTTTTATATATAACTCGGTTGCGTCGCAGACCGATAGCCAATAAAGCAGGCCAATAAATTTACTAATCTAATATTTTTTTATATATAACTCGGTTGCGTCGCAGACCGATAGCCCCTTAAAGAGGGCAGGGCTTGAAGAAGGAGGGAAATTATGGGGTAAAAGTTTTAACAAGGTTGCGCCGCAGGCCTATAAAGTCGCTTAGCTAACTAGCTTGCGCCGCAGGCCTATAAAGAACGCTTAGCCAACTAGATTGCGCCGCAGGCCTATAAAGATCGGTTAGCCAACTAGATTGCGCCGCAGGCCTATTAAGATCGCTTAGCCAACTAGATTGCGCCGCAGGTCTATAAATTTACTAATCTAATATTTTACGGAATAAACTGCAATATAATATTGCAGTTTATTCCGTTATAAAGTAAATTACGGAATAAACTGCAATACTTAGATTATTTAACATCGTTACAAACGAGGACCGTCCTCGGTTGTAACGAAGTCCTCGTTTAGATAGTGAAAAGTCAGGTGTGTGTCCTCGGTTGGAGGTAAACACAAACGCACCCCCACACACGGATACACACATACAGATACACAGACATACGACCAGAGTAATCCCTATGCAGACGACACAAAAACTCCTGTGATGATGAAAATGGTTTATCCGTTTTCATAAATACATTGGGAATGGCCGCTCCGGTTGCGATCATGAGAGCAATCTACTGTCTGGCGAAGTCCTTTTATACACACCCTTAAAAGGGTGTGTATAAAACAAAGACCTAAGATCTATAAAACAAACACCTAAGACCTATAAAACAAAGACCTTTGTTTTATAGGTCTTAGGTTTTTGTTTTTTACACACCCAGGTCCTTCATGCATTCCAGTAAACACACACTCAGCTGCCGATATTAATCCGTGTAACAACATTTATAGTCGGAAAGATATGGTCCAAGTTATGGCCTAAGTTGAGTATATACACAATTTTTTTGTTGAACGTGATAGATAAGGGTGTGTAGAATTAGAATCTGCCGGATGCCGTGCACCTTGGCACCCTTGGGCGTTTTGAGAAATCCAAGATGGCGTTGTCATAGATGATGATTATCTATTCGACCCTATATTATCAAACTATGGACTTAATTAAAGGTGCATTTCGTGATCCACAGCCTCGTCCCCCCCGACTTACCTAAAAATGTTGAGATTTTTAAATCATCTAAACCGCTGGCCTTAGTAATCCACATGTGCCCAATCTTACGTGCCAAAAAGTCGGACGTATCTTTAAGAAATTCACAATTGGATTTTCTGTCCGTAAACGGACAGAAGAAATTAAGCACAGTGGCCTATGGGACGTGGGAAAAAAACATTGCTCATAACACAAAAACCGCCAGATCGGGAATCAATTTTGAAATAAGCTGTCTCCAAGGATATCTAGTGTCAATGAATAAAACAGAAGGGTGAAATTCACGAAATGAACCTTTAATATACTACAGGACCAAGAACAAGTGCTGGCACCTTGTACATGGAAGTCATACTCGGGGGGGGGGGGGGGGGGGGAGGGGCACTTGTATTTCAAGGTGGGATATCATCCTCGTGTATGGCCTCCCAAAACGTTACCCTAAGCGCGATGGTCACTGGCAGGGAAAACACCCCGAAAGCACGTATTTGGTTTTGATTTTGTACCCTAACAAGTACTTTGGTTTTTTAATTTGTACCCTTACACACAAGGTTTTGGTTTAACTTTACTGCCAGATACAAGTAATTGCATAACATTTTAAAACAAAAAAATCACCCCTAAACAAGTATTTTGACATATTTTGCTTACCCTAAACGAGTACATTTATACAAATGTACCTTTAACATACACTGCAAAGGCTATAGTCTCTTATTATAATTTATCGAAAAAGGAAATATTTCCACATGATTTCATTGAAGTTTTCCTGTCTATTTTATTGTTACTCTTATGTGTAAAAGCATCAAATTTGAGATTATTAGGCCTAATAACTTTAAAATTTAAAATTCATTCCTTAAAATTTCAAGTCTTCTTAAGTTGTCCCGATTTCTTGGGAATAATTAAATGAGTATTGTCGGAGTCGTCGTAATTGACCGGAGTTTTTTTTGCATGCAGCATTCATTGAAACTTAAAACCCGGAATTATTTGATATTGACATAACTTAGGAAATACGTTTCTATACGCATTACTTGTACGATTTGGTATATGTGCACTTAAAAAGAAACATGTTAAACCACAGGCATTTGACTGGCCCCCAGACTGGGGACTTCACTACATGCAGAAACTTAAAATAAACCTCGCCCCGCCCAGCCGTAAAAATCGAACCATTGCAGGGAACGTAAAAATAACGGCCGTAAAAAATCTCAGCTTCAAACGTTATTGTTGGTTTTTAAATTTGTTCAAACAATATTAAGAATAAAAAGTGATTACAATCGACCTGAACCAAATTTCACGGTTGTAGCTATGGCATCATACAAAAAGTGGTATTTACGTTACCACGTTGTTGTAAACAAAGTTAATTTTCAGGAAAACAATTTGAGGAAAAAAAAAGGCAATAAACAAATGGAAAACGTGGAGAAATAAAGATTCAAAGCAGTTCTAACTTTGTTTTATATGGTAATGTACACATTCTAATGGCACCTATTACTTAATCATCATATGAATAAATAAATTAATATACTTACCTTAACATTACACAGATTCGAACAGGGCCTTAAGATGACAAGTCCTAAACCCGCTATCCACACCCTACATACCGTGACAGTCACTGATTAAGAGATGCTAAAATTACATATATAATGTGTGTGCATACTATTTTTTTTCAAATTAAACTATATAATACAAAAGGAGAGAAAAAGTTTTAAAACTATTTTTAAAAAATGATAGGGAAATAAGAGTTTGCATTTTAATGACGTTATTACGACGTTATTTAACATATTGTATAAGTAAAGCAATTTTCATTTAGTTCGTTATTCTTACATAAAAAAAAGTAAGTTACAAAAGAACGTAAGATTACGGAAAATATAGTAACGGTCAGCGTTATTTTAATATAAATACTTAACTTTTTTCCAAATGTGGTAGTATCATTTACGTCCACTGTTTATTTACATTTTTCTGCTTCCAAATTGTTTTATGTTAGGTTATAAGGTAATAAAAGCGTGAAGAGTATGAATAAAATGGGGTTTTTACGTAATTTGAAAATGGAAAGTCTTGGTTAAATAGGAGCATTGTTAACATTGTGAGATTAGCACGGTAAAAAGATTAAAACTCCTATTATAAAGATTATAGGGTATGGTGTATATAGACAATGACACGAAATAGAGAAATAAGCTAAAAAAGGCTTAAACGGTTTTAAATACTAGGGAATAATCATGGGAAATCAGGAGAAATCCGAGAGACAAAACCCAATATTTTCCAGCATTTAATGTGATTTTTTTACAAGTATTCAAAATATCACACCCTTAAACACGTATTTTCGAAGTTTGACAAAGCATTTACCCAATTTTGATTTTTTTTATGATTTTGGATACCCTAAACAATGTACGCGACGTACATCCGATCTCAAAAAACGACCCTTAATACGCGTTTTTGTACAGGCGCATGATATCCACCTTGGAGTACAAGTGCCCCCCCGGGGGTCATAACTTCAAATTCAAAATGGAACCACATCAAGAATTTAAAATATGCCGTTATAACAGCAAATACCATGCAATAAAAATAAACATGGAGTACTTAGATTATGGGTAGACACAATAAATGTATTTCTGAACTTTTAAAGTTTTGGACATGATCGTCAATCAAATATGGCTAGCCAAAAGGGAATATCTTAAAAAATACTTGACACAAAGTTCTAAATAGTACCTTCAAGTATAAATGGTGTGTCAATGAAACTAATTCGAAATGTACTGTAGATCATACACCAAGTATACCAGGGTAGTGTCCAATTATAATTGAGTGCAATATATGTGAAAAAATGTAATTCCTATGCGTATTGTGACAACTGCACCATATTTATTTCGATTATGGCGCATTTTTAAAAAAAATTGAAATGTTTTGTTGTACATGGTTAGGATCAAAGGTAAATTTCTATGTCATTGACCACATTGATTTTA